>CAKNXH010062840.1:53040-69899 GCA_932178445.1 Andricus quercusramuli | reverse complement strand
ATATATATATATATATATATATATATATATATATAACTATAGATATAGTGCGCGTGCTGCTCTCGCCGAATGAGGCGAGAGCGAGAGAGAGAGAGATAGTAACTGAAAATTAGAAATGTTTTTTCAGGGCTTCATTGGCTGGACTATGAATTCAATATGGAAGGTTTCAGATTGAAAGTCGAAATATATTGCATTTTCAATAAAATAGTTGAATTTCCAGCCTAAATAGATTGTCTAGCAGAAGATATGAATTTTTAATCCAAAATAACGATTTTTTAACAACAATGAAATTCAATTTTAACCCAATAGTTGTATTAACAACCAAATAGATGAACTTTCAATAATAATAAAAATTCAAAACAAAATAGTTCAAAATTTAACCAAATAGTTCAGATTTATGCCAATAATACTTTTTTTTTCGAAGAAAGTTTAATTTTCAACAGAAATGTTCATTTTCAAGCAAGAATGATGAATTTTCAACCTACAAAGATGCAATTTTCAACCAAATGGTCAAATTTCCAAACTAGAAGGAAATAAAAATTTATCGCAAAACAGTTGAATTCTTAAGCCGAAAACACTAATTTTTCAGAAGATAATGTAATTATCAACCCCAAAAGTTGAATTTTGAACAAAAAAGTTTATTTTCAACTAAAAAAGACGACCTTTTTACCATAAAAGATAAATTTTCTACCTGAAGACGAACTTTCAAACGATTTAATTGAACGAAAAAGCAAATAATTTATAACAAAATAGCTGAATCCTCCACCAAAGAAGTAAAATTTCGAATAAAAGGGGAATTTTTTCAAAAATTGAATCGTCAGAGTTTCAGTTCAACAAAAAACTTAATTTTATACCAAATATTTTTTTCGTGAAAATAGCTCTTCCCCTTTCCCCTGGAATTCGTAACAAAATTTCGGTACACGTTGCCACGGTCTTATTTTAAACTTATTTTACAGAAAATGAAATATATAAAAATTTTGGTTCTCAAAAAAAAAAAAAGAGACATTTTTGAACCAAAAATGGAATAATTCAATTTTCAGTTAGAACAAATTACCTTCAACCAAGAAACAAGGACTTCCCTACAAAATAGTTTATTGTTCAACCGAGAAAATCTCAACTTAATTTCCAACTTGAAAAAAACAAATATTCAATATAAACAATTTTTTAAAATGTGTTTTCTACAAAAAAGACCTATTTAAAAAAAAATACATTAATTTTGAACTAAAATAATATCAATTTTAAAGCAACAATGAAATATTTATTACACAAATTTATTTTCAACTAACAACGAAACGAATTTGCACCCAAACAGTTAAGCTTTTAGTTAACGAAATGAATTTTTAACTAAAATAATTAATCTTCAGATAAAAGATTATTTTGCTACCAAATAGTTGAATTTTTAACTTTAAAGATGAATTTTCTAACAAGAAAGACAAACTTTGGAGAAATTACACCAATTTTTAACGAAAAAAGATCAATTTTCAACTAAAAATAGAATATTCAAATTTTCACTTAGAAAAATCAATTTCCAACAACAACAAACAAATTTTTAACCAAATAGTTGAATTTTCACCTGAATCAGACACATTTTTTACTAATTTCCAAATAATGTTCTACCAAGGAAATAAGTAACTGTTCAAAAAGATATATTTTCTGCCGACAAGATTAATTTTCTACCAAAAAAAGATACATTTAAAAAAAGTGTGAATTTTTAATCAACCAAAAAAATATTTTTATTTCAAACCAAAAACGTTTGAATTCAACAACAAAAATTAAACAAAACAGCTAAATCCTCACATAAAACCGATAAATTTCCAACCAGACAGATGTGATTTTCAATCAAATAGATAACTTTTTAAACGAAGAAATAAATTTTGAACTAAAATTATGAATCTCCAACAATTATGGATCTTCAACAAACAAAAAAATAATTTTCTACCAAAAAATACTAATTTTTAACAAAATACATAAATTTTCAACTAAAAAAGATAAATCTGCAAGGAACAATGGAATATTATTATTTTCAGTTGAAAAACTTTATTTCGAACAAACAAAAAAATTACTTTTTATCCAAATAGTTAAAAATTCATCTTTTTTGTCAGAAAATTATTCTTCTAGGCTGGAAATTTATCTTCATGGATGAAAATTCATTTCCTCTTCGAAAATTGGTTTTTTAAAATTGATAATTAATTTTCTCAACTCAAAATGTATCTTTCTTAATAGAAATTCAATCTTATTGGTTGAAAACACATCTCTGTTTAGTTGAAAATTTAACTTTTTTGTTGATTTTTCTTTGAAGCTAAATTTTTTCACGAAATATTTAACTCTTCTCTTCTAAGTTGATAATTTATCTAGTTTAGGTGAAAATTCTACTATTTTGTTGAAAATTCATTTTTTGGGTAGAAAAGTAATCACATTAGTTATAACTTGATCTTTTTGTTTAAGACTTTTTTTGTTGAAAGTTAAATTATTTTCTTGAAAATTTGTTTCCTTTTGTTGCTAAAAATTCATTTTTCTAACTGAAAATCTGTCTATTCTGTCTATTCATCTTTTGGGTTAAAGATTCAACTATTTGGGTTGAAAATTGATTTTGTGTTTAAAGATTCGTTATTTTAGTGAAACAATCATTTCTTCAATTGAAAATTCAACTTTTTGGATAAAAATTAATTGCTTTGTTTGTTGAAAATAAAGTTGTTTAACTGAAAATGTTAATATTCCATTATTCCTTGCGAATTTATCTTTTTTAGTTGAAAATTCATGTATTTTGTTGAAAATTATTACTTTTTTTTGTAAAATTCTTTTTTTGTTTGTTGAAGATCCATCGTTTTAGTCCAAAATTCATGTCTTTGGTTGGAGATTTATAATTTTAGTTGAAAATTCATTTCTTTGGCTAAAAATTTAAATATTTGGTTCAAAATCGCAACTGATTGGAAATTTATCTGTCGTGGTTGAGGATTAAAATGTTTTGTCAAATATTTTGTTTTGGTTGAATTCAAACGTTTTTGGTTTAAAATAAAAAATTTTTTTTGGTTGATTGAATATTCACTTTTTTTTTAAATGTATCTTTTTTTGTTGGAAAACTAATCTTCTCGGTAGAAAATATATCTTTTTGGACAATTACTCATTTTCTTGATAGGAAATTGATCATTTTTAATTAAAAATTCGTGTATTTTGTTCAAAGATTGTCTCTCTTGTTAGAACATTCACCTTTAAAGTTGAAAACTCAACTATTTGGTTAAAAAAATCATTTTTTAGTTTAAGATTAATTATTTTAGTTACAAATTCATTTCGTCAACTAAAAGTTTGACTATTTGGTTAAAAATTCATTTTGTTGTTATTTGAAAATAATTTGTTGCAATAAATATTTCATTATTACTAGAAAATTGATATTTTCTACTTCAAAATTAATGTATTTTTTGAAAATTGGTCTTTTTGGTAGATAACACATTTTTAAAAATTGTAGATTCGTTTCTTCCAAGTTGGGCATTAAATTGAAATTTTTTCGGTTGAACATTCAACTATTTTGTAGAAAAGTCCTTTTTTCTTGGTTGAAAGTTATTCGTTTTAACTGGAAATTCAATTATTCCATTTTTGATTGGAAAATTTATCTTTTTGTATTGAGAACTCATGTACTTTATATATTTTATTTTCTGTAAAATAAGTTTTGAATAATACCGTGGCAACGTGTACCGAAATTTCGGTACGAATTCCAGGGCAAAGGGGAAGAGCTATTCTTTTGAAAGAAATATTTGGTATAATATGAAGTTTTTTGTTAAAAACTAATATTTTCGGCTTCAAAGTTCAACAATTTTGTTGAAAATTGATTTATTTTGGTTAAAATTAATCTTTTTCACAAAACTAGTCTTTTTGGTTGGAAATTAGTTTTTTGTTGTTCAAAATTAATCATTCAAACTGAAACTCTGACGATTCAATTTTGGGAAAAAAATTTCCTTTTATTTGAAATTTTACATATTTGGTGGAGGATGTAACTATTTTGTTAAGAATTCGTTTCTTTTTCGTTTAATTCAATCGTTTGAAAGTTCGTCTTCAGGTGGAAAATTCATCTTTTATGGTAAAAAGGTAGTATTTTTTAGTTGAAAATAAACTTTTTTGACACAAGTTAAACCTCGGGGATTAAAAATTAGAATATCTTCTAAAAAATTCGTCTTTTTTGCTTAAGAATTCAACTATTTTGTTGTAAATTTGTATTATTATTGAAATTTCATCTATTTCGTTGTTAATAAAACTATTAGGTTAAAATTGAATTTCGTTGTTGTTAAGAAAACGTTATTTTGGATTAAAAATTCATCTGTTTTGCTAGAAAATCTTTTTAGGCTGGAAATTCAACTATTTTGTTAAAAATCGAATATATTTCGACTTTCAATCTTAAACCTTCCATATTGAATTCATACTCCAGTCAATGAAGCCCTAAAATAACATTTTTAATTTTCAGTTACATGCAATACTGATCATTACCTTTCAGTCTAGAAAGATGAACTTAGGGCGGGGATGGAGAAGAAAGAGAACCAAACAAACGAAACAAACGCGAATCAAGGTCGAAAATTTACAGGAACCGGAAGTGCAAATAGATTTTCAGAATAAGATAAACGAACGCATAGATAAGGCAATTTAGGAGTCGCTTGAAAGCAATAAAGATATAGAGGGCACGTGGGCTTTATTCTGGGATACCATTGTTAAAACTGCGATTGAAGTGTGTGGTACGGCGATGGTAGGAAGAAAGTGTGGCGATGCGTAGTGGAACGAAGAAATTGAGGCAGCCCAAACAGATAAGAAAGAAGCGCACAATAAAACGCTGAACATGACAGGTCTTAGCGATGAGGAGAGAAATAGACCAAAAAATGATTACAGACACAAAAAGAGGAAAGTTAAACGACTAGTCGAAGCGAGTAAAGAGAAAACCAAAAAAGAAGAAGAGAACAAGATACAAAACTACTTTGAAGGAATTATGAAACTATTATATAAACAGTTGAAGGAAAGTAACAGTACAGAGTTTGTCAGCATGTGAAACAGCAAAGGTGAAATGCTAAATGATATAGACAGAATAGTAGAAGCTTTAAAAGACTCTTTTAAAAAACTGTTAGGAGGTGAAGATATAGGACAACAAAACTGCGACATAGAACATAATGCATTAGAAAACTCAATTGAAAAAGTCTGTGTCAGTGAGGTCAGAGATATAATCAAGAAATTGAAAAACGGCAAGGCTGCTGGTATAGACAGTATTAGTGCTGAAATGATTAAATACGGTGGCGAGTACATACCTCACGGGTTGTGCGAATTGACGAATTTATGTTTCGAGACAGGAGAAGTCCCAGACGATTGGAGAAACGCAATTATCGTACCAATATACAAAAGAAAGGGAGATAAAAGCAACTGCAGTAATTACAGAGGTATCAGCCTACTAAGTACCGTAAGTAAAATATACTCAAAAATACTTATTCGTAGAGTAATGGAAATTACAGAAGAGAGGATATGGGAAGTCCAAAGTGGATTTATGCCAAGACAATCATGTACAGATCAGATATTTAGCCAAAGACAGATCACAGAAAAAGCTTGAGAGTAGGAAAGAAAATCTTCTGTGCATTTATTGACCTAGAAAAAGCATTTGACAAGGTAAATAGAAGTAAACTTTGGGAAGTCCTTAAAGAGTATGGAGTAAATGGAGGGCTCCTACAAGCAATAAGAACAATATACAGTAAAGTCTCCTTTATTTCAAGACGCCCCTATTTCAAGACCCCCCTATTTCAAGGCGCCCGTATACGGTTATTTCAAATTGCGCAGTTCCGTCAACTCCCACCGATGACGTTATCGGAATCCATACAATTTGTTAGAGATAATATGCTAAACGTAAAAGTAAATCATAAATTTACGAATAGTAATGTTTCTCAAGTGTAGAATTTATTTCCTCACTCATATTCCATTCTTTTGACGATTCACGACCTTTCAGTGTCACGAAATAAAATGAAACATCCAAATATCAGGGTAGTGTCACTCTAACCTCCAATTCCGGACAGTTGCTTGCATTGCCCATCTATCAATTGTTTCGAAGGCGGCTAGTAATCTAGTGATTTTTCCGGCAAAATGAGTTTTACGGAAAATGAAATTTCGGACAAGTGAATACTTACCGAAGGTTTTCAACCGATAAAAGGATGTAGAAACAGAAATGTGCCCGTACATTCTACAATTGGAAAGATTACCATTCAGGCACATTCAGGCCTTATAACTTACCTTTACGTTTTGACGATTTTCTCAAAAAACTCGTATGCAGTTACAGTACCATGTACTAACCTTCTTGACGGCGGGCATTTGCCAAGTTGCAATCCTCAATATGCCGCGAAATATTTGAGTCTGCTACATTGATTTTTAGTTGGCAAATTTTACTATTTCAAGGAAATTTTATATTCATTACAATATTCGGTGATTTCACATTACTTTATGCAAAAATGTGACATACATGGAAATAATATTTTATTTGTGGATGATTCAAACCAATAGTCCGGGGAAATTAGACTTTTTTCCAGAAAAAAAAGGTATAGTTTTTTTTTCTTCACAATCATGTCCCTGAAGGCATTAGAAATGGATACCAAAAAAGTTCCCCATGAGATCGGCACCGCATACACCCCTAGCCTCGAAAAACATCCCTTAGACGGGTAGTAGCGCTGGTTTTTGGCTATTATATACGAAATGGTGCGTCGGAGGATAAAAATGAATAGAAATGAAAATATTTATAATAGAATTTGCAATAAAAAAGGTCTCATACACTTTTGCTGTACAGGCCATAGGTGATGCGTAATCAGCTCCAGGAGTGGGGGAGATGTTTTAGCGTATGGTGTGAAACGTACTCGCGCGCTTATTTTTCGGCCCATAACTCATAAAAGGGTAGTTTTTGGACAAAAATGCATAGGAAACAATTTGTAGAGCAGAAAATTTCCTTTTAGGACCAATACATTCTTTTTGGATTACATCAATTTGGAAAGTCATTATTATTATTTTTGTACAGTTCACGTACAAGCACTGGGATCTCACTTCCACGTACCTGTAAGGTAGAGTTTTTGGTGCGATTTTTTTATTGTGGTCTCCCCTATAGGCCTATTCCACTGATCATTGGTTGATAATATTACTCGGAATGAAAATTATCTTCTTTTGTTGATAAAATTTTAGACATTGTTTGTATTGGGATTTGACCGGTATACTTGCGATCTCTTTAGATGATGGAACACTTCGCAATTTGCAAATTTCTTGATCTAGAACCTTGTTTGCCGGATTTATGCATTTGTTAAACCCATGGAATGAAATGTACCTTTCCCAGTTAAGTTTTTTATGTTGTAATCCGCGTTGTCAAAAATATACTGGAAAAAGGAATTTATGTCTTAATCAGGTTTCCAAGATTTAACAGCAGATGCTTCAAATAGCGCGACATCCCTGTAGCTTGAGCAGAAACTCAAAGCTGCAAATGTATTTACAATATTTTTTGACGCAACTTTTCTGAATAAAATTACCGCCAGAGAAAGTAATAGGCAAGAAATAAATGAGCGAGGTCTTGTTGCTGCAGTTATAGCATGACCGATGGCTATAGACGTTTTTTTGCAATTTTTCAGCATCAGTTTTTTTACCTGCTATGATAACTGTATCTAAAAATGTACGCAATGTGGGTACAATTGAAGCATTTGCTTCACACATAAAGTCCTTGACATCTGGGTAGCCTGTTATATGGAGTGCTTCGAATATCTTCTTGTACTATATGTCCCGCTGCAGTCACAATTCTCATACGTTCTTCTCCTTCATTGCCTAATGGACTTGTATACCAACTATTTAAGACTTTTTAATCCCGATCCGCGGAAGCAAACAATTGTTGGTTCGGCTCGAGTTTTAGCAAACATTACCTGATCCCCATAAGTAGTAAGTAATTTTGCTTCTAATGTTTTTTCTGTCACCGATGATCCATCGGGCATATGCTCTTCAATTTTTCTGATCAATGCCTTAAGTGTGAATTGACATTCATCACTCTCATCAATAAAGGAGCTTAGTTCACCAAATGCAGAAACCAAATTTTGATCTTCAGGTCTTCCTCTTTTCTTAGTCAAGGATGGAATCTGTGCAAATTTAAAATAACATTTTTTATGGTAACGAGCAGCTTCTGCTATAAGGCATGATACGCTGTTCATCCCTCTTGAAACTTGCTCACCCAATTCGTCCTTCCGGCTTGTAGCATCCATTGAAATCTTATCTTTGAGACTTATAGTACGCACCATGTAAATAGGGTTACGTAGGTTTTTCATTGTCTTTTTTTCTGATTCTGGGTCCCAATTTTCGCCACAAAACAGGCCTTTTGTCTTGAAATTAAATATTTCGGCAGACCGCAAAACTGGATTATTCTTACCTGGATCTTTTTGTGATGTTTTTAAATCTGGATTAATATTACGCTGCCTAATATACTCCAGTCTACATATTTTATGTACTTCTATCGAGTCGGCCCTTCGTAATAAGTTCATGTATCCATCTTTGCGAATTTCACTCACTCGTCTAAGATTGTCAATTCCACTTTTTACTTCGACTGTCTCACATACACTCAAACTTTTTTCGCATATAAAACATTTACATGTTGAAGCCATGATAAATTTGGAAACACAACTGCCTCATAGTACTTCAGCCTCATTACTGCTTATTCTGTAGAACAAGTGCATATAGAGAAGGTCCCTTTCTTGAATATACAGGGTGTAGTATTTATGGGGTTGCGTATACGAAGAAGAGTTTATCTCGTCAGTTGAGGATGCTTGGGACCCTTAGAAACGAGTTCACCACGTACAAGCCATTCCCACCCGCAGATGGGTCTGGACCCACGTAAAAAATCTCAAGTGGTCTAGCCGAGCGCGAGTCCAGCCTCTTATCGGCACTCCAACTTTCACTTTTCATGAGATATATTTCAAAATATAAGAGTTCAAGGGCTGAGTAAAGCACTCTCTAACAGAAATAATGAGTTTTATAAGAAAACTTAAAAAAGCGATTTTTGAATTGTTATATATTTAACTATGGAATGTTAAATTATATTTTTGAAAGAACTTGAAATTTCGTTTGTAAACCACAATCAAAAAAAAAACGCAACAAAAACTCTACCTTACAGGTAGGTGGAAATGAGATCCCAGTGCTTGTACGTGAACTGTACAAAAATAATAATAATGACTTTCCAAATTGATGTAATCCAAAAAGAATGTATTGGTCCTAAAAGGAAATTTTCTGCTCTACAAATTGTCTTCCATGCATTTTTGTCCAAAAACTGCCCTTTTATGAGTTCTGGGCCGAAAAATAAGCGCGCGAGTACGTTTCGCACCATACGCTGAAACATCCCCCCCACTGCTGGAGCTGATTACGCATCACCTATGGCCTGTACAGCAAAAGCGTATAGAACCTTTTTTATTGAAAATTCTATTATAAATATTTTCACTTCTATTCATTTTTATCCTCCGATGCACCCTTTCGTATATAATAGCCAAAAACCAGCGCTACTACCCGTCTAAGGGATGTTTTTCGAGGCTAGGGGTGTATGCGGCGCCGATCTGATGGGGAACTTTTTTGGTATCCATTTCTAATGCCTCCAGGGACATGATTGTGAAGAAAAAAAATCATACCTTTTTTTTCTGGAAATCGACCTTTTTCGAGCTAATTTCCCCGGACTACAATGTATTTAGATGTATGTATTCAGATTCGTACCGACTGTACTATACGGTAGCGAGACATGGGCGTGTCAAGAAAAGGACAAGAGTAAAATTAACGCGATCGGCATGAAACCTCTGCGCATAATATGCGGAAAAACACTGATGGACAAAGTACGAAACGAGACAATCCTCAAAGAATGTGGTACAGGTGAGACACTAGTTGACATATGGGAAAGAAATCTGCTAAGGTGGTTCGGACATCTTGAAAGAATGAAAGATGAACGACTGGCCAAGCAAGTGTATAAAGGTAATGTAAACGGCAGAATGCCCAGAGGTAGGCCGCCAAAAGAATGTGCCCGTACATTCTACAATTGGAAAGATTACCATTCAGGCACATTCAGACCTTATAACTTACCTTTACGTTTTGACGATTTTCTCAAAAAACTCGTATGCAGTTGCAGTACCATGTACTAACATTCTTGACGGCGGGCATTTGCCAAGTTGCAATCCTCAATATGCCGCGAAATATTTGAGTCTGCTACATTGATTTTTAGTTGGCAAATTTTAATATTTCAAGGAAATTTTATATTCATTACATCATTCGGTGATTTCACATTACTTTATGCAAAAATGTGACATACGTGGAAATAATACTTTATTTGTGGATGATTCAAACCAATGTATTTAGATTATTACATTTTCACAAAAAGGAAAATGAAATAATCCAAAACTTTTTATATATTTCTAAAATTGCTATTTTTAGTGCGTTCTTCTCACAAAAATTTTTTAAATAAAAAGATTTCTTTCAAGAAATTGAGGTCAAATTATTCAGACTCAATTAAAAGAAATCAGAAATTATTCATGATTGGAAATAATCCTTTGTTTAGTGTCTTTATTCAAACAATTTTTAAATTAAGATCGAACAGAAATCTATCTTATCATGAGTAATTTTATGCAAAATGAGCATGAAAAAGATTCAAAATTAAAAAACAGAGGGAAAAAGTCAATGTTATTTTTGTCTCTGATGCGCCGAAAAGTGAGGTAGTTTAGAGGTCTGTTTTTTAATTTAGAATCTTTATCATGCTCATTTTGCATAAAATTATTCATGATAAGATAGATTTCTGCTCGATCTTAATTTGAAAAAAAAAGTATTTTCGTTTTAACATGTGAGCAATTCTTAACAACAATTCAAGGAAAGAAATTTTCATTCGAACGGAAAATTTCGTTTTTCTTTCAAGAGATAACCTCGATATACAGAATGTACAAGTTTTACATCTTTTTGAGCAAACAGTTTATCCTACGAAAAAGTGGAAGAAACAAAAAGTTATAGTTTTGGTCAGAGATGCTAAAAAAAATGTATTCTCTTTGTTAACATATAAGTAAATTATCAAAAAAATTATTTAAACAAAAATTGACGAGAATTTTCAAAAAGAATAATTACAAAGATATTCGTAATCTGGGAGATATTTTTGATCTACTAAACTTTTTCTTATATGCGAATTGATATATTGTCGAATTTAATTTATGAAAGTCATTAAAAGCCTTACTGAAGAAATTTTTTGTTCTTTTTTGTCTGGTCCCAAGGTTTAAAATTTTCCATCTCGTATCTATTATATATTTTTTCCTGTTGTATGCGGAATGTTCCAAAATTTTGGCAATCCTTGAACAAAATTTTTAGGGACACAATTATAATATTATTATTGATAGTACATATTTATTAATTTCAAATCGACCGCAGTTTTCGACACATGCGCAGTTGAAAACATTGCTTGGAGCAAGCGCAGCGATACAAGGCCGGGCAGCCAATGAATTTTGCTTGATGAAAAGAACCTACCAACTCGCGGTAGAGGAGGGGGCCCCTTCAGCCTTGCAAATAACGAATCCCTTTGTTTCAAGGACACGGAAATACGCGAGACTTTACTGTATACAGGTAGTAAAGCGAGTGTAAGGGTAAATGGGAAACTGAGTGACTGGTTCGATATTATGCAAGGCGTGAAGCAGGGATGCGTTATGTCCTCGTGGCTAATTATCATATTCATGGATAAGTGTCTAAGAACTGCCCTCTTCGACGAAGAAGGTGTAGATCTCGAAACCATCAAGGTACGTGGGTTAGCTTTCGCAGATGACAAGATTGTTATGGCAGAATCAATCGAGAACTTGCAAAGAATATTGAATAAACTTAATACAAGCATGAAGAACATGGGACTCAAATTTAACGTAAATAAAACAAAAATCATGGTGTTTGAGGGAAAAAGTGAGAAAACAATATGCAAAATTGTCCTGAGTGATGATAGATTAGAACAAGTTGACAAGTACGTATATCTGGGTAGCCTATTCACTGGCGACGGAAAAATAGATGGGGAGTTAGATAGGCGCATAAATAAGGGTAAGCAGGTTATCGGTAGAGCAGGGTCCATTCTCACAAATAAAAACATATCAAAAAAAGCTGAAATGGCCATACATAACTCTATTTTCGTACCGACTGTACTATACGGTAGCGAGACATGGGCGTGTCAAGAAAAGGACAGGAGTAAAATTAACGCGATCGGCATGAAACCTCTGCGCATAATATGCGGAAAAACACTGATGGACAAAGTACGAAACGAGACAATCCTCAAAGAATGTGGTACAGGAGAGACACTAGTTGACATATGGGAAAGAAATCTGCTAAGGTGGTTCGGACATCTTGAAAGAATGAAAGATGAACGACTGGCCAAGCAAGTGTATAAAGGTAATGTAAACGGCAGAATGCCCAGAGGTAGGCCGCCAAAAGAATGTTTAGAATCTGTGAATGAGACACTAATCCGAAGAGACATAAGAAGCCATAGAAACACAAGAGCTTGCATGAAAAAATGCATGGACGTGAAGGAAGCTAGAGTAGTATGCCAGGACAGAAAAGTGTGGCGACAAATAGCTTGTAAACAGAGTAACAGTGGAGTGAATGATGCCTGAAATAAAGACCTAGGATACTAATGGGCCCAAGTGGGGAACCATGCATAACAACCTTGTGAGGCTCCTCACTTGGGGTGATCGCTAGAGAGATTGATCAGCAACCTTGGTCGGAGCGGTGTTGCGGAATGAACGTGTCATTTAGATAAATAACAAGAGAATTCCAGATCAATCTAGAACATATATAACTCACACTTATATACTCATATACCTTATACCCATATACTGACCTACTTTATACCTATATATCTATTCACTATTTTCCAACCGAGCAAGTCACGTCTACCCCGAGAGGGAAATGGCTCAATGGTATAATAATAATAATAATAATAATGCTTTCCTCTCGCCGACTGATGCTCGTGCGCTCTCGCGCGCGCGCTCTCTCTCTCTCTCGCATCAGTCGGCGAGAGCAGCACGCGCACTATATCTATATACATATCCCTGTTTCAAACAATCTCTCATTTCAAGAGATTTTACACTTATCAAAATGTATTTGACAATCGTTATTTATGTAAAATGACCTCCTAGACAACGTGGTTGCATTATTTTTTCGGTGCGATCAGTAGTTCCTGCGAAAAAAGCGGAGAACTTCAAGAAATCAATTTTTGGCGAGAGAAAAGCATTGTTACTGAAAATTAATTTCAGATTCGGGTTTCTGACCCAAAAAATAGGGGGTATGCAAAAATGCATCCATTTCTCATGCAGCATTAAAAATGTTATTTCAGAGCTTCGTTGACTGGACTAATAATGGGACTCGCTGGGGACGCCAATATTGTCAGGGCTGAAGTTTAAAGCCACCCCCCCCCCCCCGTAGAAATTTTAACATTTTTAAGTTTCGGTTAATATTGCAGGGTTTTAGAAAATATTCAGATATATAGACTATCATTTCCTGTCAATAAATAATACTTATTAAGTTACTAAGTAAAAGTAGAACGTATTTATTAATTGACGTGTAAAGATACAGGTTATTCCTTAAATTGTAACCTAATTTAATTTCATATATTTTATATAAATTTTATTTTTAAGCCTTCAATGCTCAATTTTAATGAATTGAATGCTTTATATCAATGATATTTTTAAAAAGTACACCATGCAAGAATTTAAAATATTGAAAATTAAATAATTTAAGGTTTCAAGATTAAAAAAATGTGAATGAAAACCATCCAATGTTTCCATTTACTTCCTATAAATTTATAAGCCCGCTTACTAATAAAATGTTACAATAAGAAATTTCAATGAAACGGGGACCAGATATTTTTTGTACAGCTCTGACCCACTCGTAATTCAACTTTATAGCCAAGATTTTAGCTTTAAACGTAGCTTGGGTGGTTCCAAACACGTCGCAGCGTTTTCGATTTTTAATATCGTTAATATCGCTAAAAGCATGCGAGTATATTGCATGTACTGTATTGTGATTTAATGTAATTGTTTAAGTTAAATTGTGTATATGTACCAACATTATACTCATAAATTGAACCTCTACGGACCAAAAGAGGATACGCGTGCATCAGCCTGAGAAGTATGGTTTAGTTGTGCTGGAAGGAGGGGTGACGGGTATCGTAGATTCAAGAGGCACTGGATGTCACGGAGATAACTGTTCTATTTATTGAGCCACACTATACAGCGGATGAGATCACACTCGAGTTACACTGCACTACAGCTAAGTTTACACGTCCGCGTTGGATGACACACGACGAGTGACTGATGAAGCGGACTGCCCGGCGCCCTCTACTGGAGACGAGCCGAAACCAAACATACCGCCCGCCTCGTTCCTTGAACGAATATCTGCTTGCCGCCCGCCGTAAGGTCGAATTTCTATGCTCTACTTCGACTGAAGTCGCTAATGGCGTCATGAGAGACACCTACTGGTGCGTGGGCCCCATGCCGCTTGGCAACTTCAGCTTATGCCGTGCTACACTCAATGGAAACCCACAAAAACCTTTGAGAGAGTTGCAAGACGATTAATGTCCATTACAATCTTTAACCTTGGGCTTCGTATGAGTATTCTATTATTTAGTTGCGCATTAGAGTGCTGGGCGCGATCCAACCGCAAGGATCAAACAATCTAGCAAGGGTGTCGAAAATGGTGCGCTTGGTCAAACTATGCGAGTCAATCTCGGGTGGAGTCAGACGAAACCAATCACTCTGCCGATCCGAGCAAACGCCAACCTCGTTGGTGATGCCATCACTGCAAAGTTGAAGTCAGATCGGGCGAAGACGGTCTTGTTCTGGTAAATCTGCTAGTAACTCCGGTCGATTGGCGATCCATTTGCGGAGGGGAAATCCGCCGATAAGTTGCTCCTGTAGCTGCCTCGCTTCTCGAAGGTCATTGGATTCCGTCAATAGCTCGTCGACAAAGCGATCCTTTGAAAAGAATTGGGGCAGAAGTCACAGCCGACTGTCGCTAGTGTACGACTGGGTTATTCTCACGGGCACTCAATACAATGCGTTGCAGATCGATGTCTTGTTCGTTCACCGGAATCGGCCATACATCAGGCAGAACTCAGCGCCGCAATCACGTTTGTGGCGTCTCCATTGAATGGATAGGTGGCTTGAATTGATTTGCAAAGTGGGCCCAGTGTGAAGCACGTCATCGAGTTTGTAGCCCATAGCTGCTGCTGTCCCATCCGGACATTAATTTGTTGGTTAACCTGCTGATTCACCTTTTGGGTAGCCTGTTTAGTTATCTGCTAATTAGCCTGTTGATTGATCTGGTTAGACTGTTGATTTATCCGATTAATCTGTTGATTCATCGGCTCCGCAGCTCCTGCTTCTGATTCTGCAAGGGACTCGTCATCTGCATAATGTGATCAGCCGAAGGCCCAGTTACCAAAACCTCCAATTGTCGTCCAAGCTCTTCGAGAAGGAAAGTGCTGTGTCAGTGCCCATTTGCTCTCCGATGTTGTAAATAAACAAGCATACATGCCTGACTGTTGAGGTGTTGCTGAATGACTTGTACTGCCTGTGGATGAGCAGCCATCGTTGTATTTGTTGTTCCACCCTGCGTGGACACGACGTGGTATTGTCCATTGGCCTGCGGCTATTGTTGGTGGGCTGACTGCTGCTCAACCTGCATCGATGCACGTAGATTTGAGTGCGTGCGTTGACGAAAGCACCCTCGATGTCTGCATAGGAGGTTCTGCGTTGTAGTCCGCATCTGGAGGCTGATAGATGAGTCCCATATGATTCTCCTGGAACGCGGCCCAATAATTCTCCAATAGCTGAAGACGAATAGCCGGTGCCCCAGGTGTCCAGGCAGCCTCCGGCTTGTTCAGGATGTTTGCGGCACATCGTCGTTGAACGTCACTCAGCTCGACCATTGATGGAGCATTCGCAGTGGGGTCGAATCCCGCCCGCCAAATGCGCCATAGTGCATGAATAAAAGGAAGAAGAAACAGTGAAGCATGTGTGAACAGTGAAGCGCGTGTGTGCATGCGTAGAAGTATAGAAATGGTTAGTTACCAACAAATAAATAATATACTACTACGAACATGACCCGGAATATGATATACCAAATCAAAAATTAAAAATCTACATAAACTTGTATATAAAGAATAAAACGTGTAATAATACAACAATATACAGTATGCATACACCTACATAACACTTGCAATATATATAGAACACACATATCCCACAATAAAATGTCTCAATAGTAGCACTATAATTTCTTTAAGAAAGGAGATAGAGGCATGCATAGGAGAATTCTCGACCGAAACCAAACCAAAGAAATAATATCCAATTATGAATATTAATGAATACATGATATGCCGAGCATAGAAATGAACATCCACATAAAACTATCCATCAGATGAAAGTATATGTGACGTGCGCCGAAGAAAGGGGGCTTACTCTGAAAAAATCGAAATCGAGGTTTTTACACCTTTCGATAGTTTTTGAGTTGCTCTTTTTAATGAAACCGTCGAAAACAATTTTCGAGCGTTATTATTGCTAATAATTGAATTGATAGGTACCCGAGAAATCGTGCTTTCGCTCGAGAGCTCGAGATCCCGTGAAACACCTCCCACCACTCACCACTACATATCCGCGTCTCATCTATACCCCGACCGTGAGCAGCGCCACTATATGCGTGAGAATGTAGTGGCAAGCGGAGAGGGAAGATTTCGTGGTCTTCCCTTTCTCCTAAAAGTCGCGTCTATCGGGTCGACTTCGACCGCTCGTCCTGAAAAATCTCGCTGTCCAGAGTAAGCCCCCTTTCTTCGGCGCACGTCACATATA
>CAKNXH010062840.1:12208-48040 GCA_932178445.1 Andricus quercusramuli | reverse complement strand
GTAAATTTCCCTTTTTCAGAGAGGTAATAATCGGATCTAGTTTGAAATAGGTAAATTTACAAAAACTTGTGAAAATACAAACAGAACCTGTAAAACATTTACATTTGAAGTCACGTTTTTACCAAATTTTATTTGCAAATTTGTATAATTATACCTCGCTTTGCGAACTAATTTTACAAGTTTTGGTATAATTATATAAAAACAGTGAGTATAAAATACAAAAAATATTCTTTACAGTGCATACATATAGAACATTCTATGACCTCTATTTCCACCTGTCTCAACAATACTATAACATCATATAGTGTTTTATAACTTCGTATCCATAGAAAATTATTACATATATAATTATGATATATACAAATTTGAGTAAAGTATATGATATATTCCAGAAGTCATTTATTTCATCAGAATGGGTTATTTTATCTTATTATGTCTTGCATGCAATGATGTATATTCGTTTTAATATTCACCTTATACATATCTTTGTGTATATGAATTTGCATGAAATGTATTTCAGATTCATATTAATTCATTGTAATTAAATACTATTAGTAACCATCAACAACGCTAGTTTTACTACTTCTTATTTAACCAAGTTTAATTAGCACAGTTTACTAAGCCATAATGTTATTTTTACTGGACAAATTTTACTAGGTTTGACTAGTTAACTTCACTTTGCGCATGTAGTTATTGTTACCAAAAAACTGGTACAGTTGACTGTAAATGATTTAACTAGTGTAAAATAGTTATTTGCGTAACAATCATTTTTTTCAGTGTAGTGTAGTCATTTATTTGTAACAAAAAATCTGAACATTCACTTTTGTCATTTTTCTCGACAAATATTGATTTTAGAAAAAAGTATAAATGTAAAAAATATGTGTTCGGACGAGATCTATAACTTTTTTGAACAACATTTTTTTAAAAGAAAAACACATTTTTCTAAAAAGTCCAAATTATCAATAACTGAATTTATATAGACCTGCGCCAATAGTCCTTTTAGTGCGTTCAAAGGAACCCCTAGGCCAAGTATCAAGTCAATATTCTTGGGTGACCTTTTCGGAAGTATACCCCGAAAAGTGAAAAGATGCTGATAAACGCGTAAATCATGCCTACTTTACATAAACATACAAATGTCATGTGGTTGAAGTTTCGTTCCAATAACGAACAAGACATATTTTCTTATTTGAATTCTACGTTTATATTTAATAATTTGATTATGCAACTCAAATAGGGTATAAGAATACAAAAATTAGATTTATAAAGTCAAAAACGTAGCAGAAATCAAATTTTTAATCATAAAATCAAAGAGGTTACGTTGCAACCACGAAGGACTAGTAAGGGGAAGGGTACAACTGTGCATGGAGCAACTGTG
This sequence comes from Andricus quercusramuli, assembly GCA_932178445.1. Taxonomy (NCBI): domain Eukaryota; kingdom Metazoa; phylum Arthropoda; class Insecta; order Hymenoptera; family Cynipidae; genus Andricus; species Andricus quercusramuli. The sequence goes on along the minus strand of CAKNXH010062840.1, from coordinate 46,665 downwards.
CACGAGCCCATCTGATACGTCGGTGGCCACTGGTACAACTGTGCACGTTGTTGGCCACAGGCAAAACTGTGCACAGGCCATCTGTGCACGTCTACATTTTGAGGTGCACAGTTTGCTGTCTCCCATCTGTGCACGGTAAACGTCATTAGGGTACTATCTCTGCATGTCGACATTTAACGTGAACAGTTGAGTGTCCCATCTGTGCACGTCTCAAATAATACGATCAGATTTTAAAATTGCAAGTCCACGTGCACAGATGGGATACTCCCAACTTTGCACGTGGTCAAATGGGAGACTTCCAACTGTGCACGTCGAGGGCCAGCGGTACAACTGTGCACGTTGTTCGACACTGGCATAACTGTGCACGTGTCAAATTATACGATCAGGTTTTCAACTCACAGGTCCACGTGCACAGATTAGATACTCTCAACTGTGTACATGTACAGATCAGACGCTCCTAACTGTACACGTGCATATATGGGAGACTCCCAACTGGGCACGTCTCAATCAATACGAACATATTTTTCGGTTACAAGTGCACTTGCACAGTTGGGAGACACCCATTTTTGCACGTGCACAGTTTGGAGTCTCCCGTCTATGTACGTGCACGGTTGAGAGTCTTCGGTCTGTGCACGTGAACCGTTGATAGTTTACCATCTGTGCACGTACATAGTTTGTAGTCTCCCATCTGTGCACGTGAACGATGCATATATACATATGCACTTGTAATTCCGTTATGAAAAAAAAATATTTGGTCACACATGGCCCCTTTTTAATCGTGTGAATTTGCAGTGTAAGGAAAAAGTGCCAATAAGGGTCCTTGTATCATAAATAAACCTACCTTTTTCAGGTTTGGAAAACAGAAAAGTAATGAAATACGTCAAAGCAGCTTCACTATGCGACATGAGTATATTAATGTTGTATATTTGTTATAAATACTTAAGCTGAAAGGTTAGGCTTAAGTAAGGTGATGAAAGATGAAATATTTATAATTTTACTTGAAAATGAGCAACGATGCATCTTTCATCGGCTTCAGAAAGCGATCGTACATCATGGTTCACACATGAATACAAAAACTGACTAATAATCCCTTAGGAACCCGTGTAAAAATATTTATACTTGAGTTGGACTTGGTTTAAATTAAATTCGACTTTAAGATGGCTTTGTCTCGCCCGCGGACAAGGGTGAGACTTAGAAATCGTAGGTGAAAGTCTTTCGTTTATGGTTGAAATTCTCGCCGGGGGATACAAGTGTTATTCTAAGTCTGCCGAATTTCTCTTGAAGAAAATGACAGTACCAATTTATGATTCAAGCATGTGCCAGGGTAAAAATTACAAAAGTTTTCTATTTAAGATCGGAATGAAATTTACTGTCCTATGAATAATTTAATGCAAAGAAAACAAAGCCTAAAAATTCGACTTCAAGACATAATATAAGAAATATAAGAAAAGAATTCAATTTCATGAAAGGCAAATCTCTTCTTTTTTATCTCTTTTGCATTGAAGTTGGCTGGTAATAGCTGTCGGAGTATAAGTCTACGGAAAATGGGCGGCAGAGGGTGGACGATTTCCTGTAATCCGTGTTCGAAACATAGTGGAAAAATAAAGAATTTTGCATTAATAATATGTAAGCTGGTTTCATTTCATAATATTTCTAATTCTAAACCACAACTTTTAAATATAATTTCTTTGTATTTTGGTGAAACTTGGTAAAGAAAGTTTATCACTCAAACGAAATAATTTAACAATGAGAATCGACCCTGCTATGTACAGTGGGGGCTCATATTGTTAGAGCCACCTACATGAATAATCGATTTGGCATTATAGGAAGAAATAAAAGTTCAACATTTGCTTCAAGTTTATTTTTATTCGGTCGACTGATGCTCTTGAAACATTAGCAATCGATGCAATCTTCCTTTGGGAATGCCCAGTATGCAATACTAAAGTTTTAATTTCGGACATTTTCCTTGGAGAAAGGTCTCTAGCTTTTCCCATGATTAAAATATATCCTGCGAATAAAATGACAAAATGTATGTATAAACGATATTATTTTAGTGACAAACATTTTAAGCGAGCTGCTCACGGACAAAATATTGCAAAAACACACCGAAACAGCATAAAATTTGTAAAATGCGTGAATAACCTCAAAAATACTCACCCAAACAACACGGCTGTCAAGCGCCGACTGACAGTGTTACAGATTTTTCATTTTAATCAATGTTGTATTTAAACTATGTCTTCTGATTTTATATTTTGTTACTATGAGTTTATATATATGTGCAGACTATAAATTCGTAACTGGTAACACTCAGTGCACATAATCTGTCATATGGACGCCATTTTCTTGTAACACTGTCAGTCGGCGCTTGACAGCCGTGTTGTTTGGGTGAGTATTTCTGAGGTTATTAACGCATTTTACAAATTTTATGCTGTTTCTGTGTGTTTTTGCAATATTATGTCCGTGAGCAGCTCGCTTAAAATGTTTGTCGCTAAAAAAATATCGTTTTTACATAAATTTTGTCATTTTATTCGCAGGATATATTTTAATCATGGTGAAAGCTAGACACCTTTCTCCAAGGAAAATTTCCGAAATTAAAACTTTATTAATGCATACTGGGTATTCACAAAGGAAGATTGCATCGATTGCTAATGTTTCAAGAGCATCAGTCGACCGAATAAAAAAAAAACTTGACGCAAATGTTGAACTTTTATTTCTTCCTATAATACCAAATCGATTATTTATTTAGGTGGCTCTAATAATATGAGCCCCCACTGCATGTATGTATGTATGTATACCATTAAGCCATTTCCCTTTCGGGGTAGGCGTGACACTACCCGATTCGGGTAGTGTTTCTAGGTGGATAGTTTCTTGTAGTAGTATTCGTGCTGACGCGACCAGAACTGAAGACACAACAGACTTGACCATAAGATCTTCATCAAAACCTCCATCCTATCATCCTTTTGCATTTCCTCCTTCCAGTCATCATATGACTTCCAGAGAGAATTTCCTGAGTAGCACCGGACCATTCCTAGTTTCTTGTAGTAAATAACTACAAGTGTGGGTTCACCACACCCACGACACGCCAACAGCACGCAGTTAGTAGTGTTCCCGAACGGTCACCCATCCAAGTACTAACCGCGCCCAACACTGCTCAACTTCAGTGATCTAACGAGAACTGGTTTTTTCAGCGTGGTGTGGCCGTTGGCCATGCTATGCTGAACAATAATCGAAGCATTGTGTATGGCTTGAATGAAATTATATCCCATAAATCGAATATAAATATCCAATATGAAAATTTCATAAAAAAAAAAATTGATTAGCATTTTGAACTCGAAAGTTCATTGCCTCACTACCCGATTCGGGTAGTGTTTCTAGGTGGATAAATACTACCAGTGTGGGTCCACCACACCCACGACGGGCCAACACCACGCAGTATTCCCCGAACGGTCACCCATCCAAGTACTAACCGCGCCCAACGCTGCTTAACTTCAGTGATCTTACGGGAACTGGTGTTTTCAGCGTGGTATTGCCGTTGGCAATGAAAATTTCATATATCATAAAAATCCCAATTGTGGAATTTTATAAAATCTTGCTGGATGAGTGAAAAAATTAAATGGAATTTTTTGTGTCCTTTCTTTGTCTGCGAATAAGCAGAATAAAACTTGAACAAATTCTTAGTTTCGAAAAAAGTTTCTTTGATCATGTATTTGTTTGATTTCATGTTTTGAACATATGCAAACATAGGGTTAACCATAATAGAAAGTTGAAGATTTGATCCGATTTTAAAATATATTTGTTTGGTTTTCTTCTTGTCCAAAAGAACGTTTCAAAATTATCAGAATTTTTTAGTAAAAGATTTGATTTTTTTTTCCTCCACGCTAACTTTTATGCAGGAAAAATGCATGATTGTTAGTCCAATATATAAAGATAAACTACTATAAAAAATATGTTATTTGATTGGTTATTGTGTATCATGACATATAATGTAATATAAAATATACATACAGTTAACAAATTACGTAAAGTAACTAAAGTAACGCGTAAATTGGAACGCGTTAACGTTAATTCTTTCAAAATAATGCGATACCGTTATCGTTACTTAAATAATATAACGTTCCGGTTAACGCGTTATTGTCAAACACTAGGATTTAAATTCAAAATTGCTTAGTCGAACACTTTCTATTTTAAGGTTATTCAATTATGGAAGCTTTTAAATGATCCAATTTTGAACGATTTCAAGGTAAAATTATTCAATGTTCAAAGCCTGAAATTTTAGACTGACTATTAACGGATTGCATATTGCATGTGAGTGCAAGTAATTTAATGTGACTGCAAGTGATCGCATGTGATTTGAATTGAGTTTATTTTACTGAAATTAATTTCATAAGATTTTACGGTGAATTCCGAGCGATTGCAGGTTCTTTCAAGGTGAATACTGGTAATTATGCATGACTGCAGAGTGATTGCATTCGATTGCAAGTGATAACATCTGATTTAATGTGAGTTACCTTGATCTCACGTAATTGCACGGAAAATTTTAAGTTAGTTCATGTGATTGCAAGTGATTTCATGTAATTTCATGGAATTGCAAGTGATAGCATATGACTTTAACTTGTTTTTCGTGATTAAAAGTGATTTAAAGCGATTTAAATTGACCTTACGTCATTGCACGGTGACTTTTGAGTGATTACAGGTGATTTCGATTGATTTCAAGTGATCAAGTGATTTTTTCCCAAAATTCGGATTTATCGTATTTTGTTTCCTTACACTCTTCACTTCATTTCATTCCGTACCAGTAACGTTCAATAGTAATAGCCAGTTTCTTTATTTTCTCATTATTACATTATTTCTGAGGAATCGTTAAATTTGGAGAGATTGAAGAAGAATAGAATCGACTTGAAAGTCTTTCGAGGGGGAATTAAAATATTTGCCGAACCACTTGTTCCCAAGTACTTAACAGAGCCAAGGATAAGGTTGAGGAAGAGAAAGGGTGACATTTTCATCGTTGTAAAAAGGAAGGGGTCGCGAAGGGCAGTAAATTCTAAAGTACATGCTCCAAGTTTCTATCAAGGAATTTCGTAATAGAGATGTCTGGAATAAATGAAGGTATGTGTAGACGTGGCCGAATACAAATCTGCGGTATATCTATATCGGTAGATACCGTCACTTAGTCCATGGTTTAGCGTAAGCACCTCGTCGAGTTCTACTCTGCTAATGGAAGGTTAAGCCACCAGCTCCTTGGCTAACTTCAGTAACCAACGTGTCGGTGCTCTTGTTGTCATTCACCATACAAGTGTCATGTCCAAGCAAATACAAAACTAGATCTTCGAATAAAATAACCAAATTCCAAAATTGAAGTTCTGTTGCAAATTATGGAAGCTGGACTTATTTCAGCTTCAAGATATTTATTAGTCTTTACCAAACCTCAAAATTCGATAATCATTGTAATTCATAGTTTGTAAAATCAAATCAAATAGCCACATTGATAAATATAACAAATTTTTAAAAATCTAATTGTAAGTGTGATTAAGGACAAAATAGTTTAAACCTTATTAGTTTATTTAAAATTAGTAATTTGAGAGTTTCTATGTTTTATTTTTATATTGTCATCAAAATGAGAAGTTATTAGTTTTATGTAAAATTTGACTTGGACGGTTTTCATAAAATCTCCAGATCTACAAATTTACCAAGACCATGCTTTGACAGGAAGTATAGGTTTTCTTTTATCCGTCATAATGCTTTTTGAGAAATAAAACTTTTCCATTTTCCGGCCAAACTATGCGAAATCAAGAAAAAGTCCAAAAAAAAACCAGTTGTTGCTTTTGAAAAAGCCTACAAACTCATACTTAATATTTTTGTGATGACTCTTGGTTTTTCTTTTGAATATCAAAACTCCTATTGACACATCAAAAACTTGAATCAGCCAAATGACGCGAGATACGAAAGAGTAGTGTTGACAAGAAATTGTTACTTTTAAAATGATCTACAAAATCGCATTTTTACAGGAAAATATTATTACCATTATTCCATATATATTATAAAATAATTTAATAAATGAAAATTCTTGTTTTATAACTAATTAATAATGAATTGAAGACTAGAATACTATATTATTCCCCTGAAAGAATTCAAGAGTAATTTTAATAAAGATTAAGCTAAAGACAGATAGGATCTTTTTAATCTAAAGTTAAAACAAAAACGATCTCTTTAAAAATAGAGGTTCGGAACGTTTAGTAATTTGCAAGTGAGCTTCTGTATATGAATTATGTTGTGAACTTAGCCTAGCACGAAGGGCAAGACAAATACATTATCGAGCGCGTAACGCGAGATTCGACATACGCGCGCCCCAGGCATGCGTAAACTTTCGAGCGAAGCAAACTGCGTAAGAAGATAATGTGCCCGCGCGGCGGGCAGATTTTTTTATTTCGGTTGAGAAAAAAATTGTGATTTTGATTTTAAATATACATCATTGATAGCATATATTTTGTTTTTAAAAATATTATTTATAATAAAATTCTATTTGTATAAGTTTCAATTAAAATGACACAAATGGATAGATATATAAGTATATTTATTTAGTTAAATAACCACTTTTTCATGAGAATTTAACTTTTTTGACAAGAACTACCTAGCCTCAGTTGCCGATAATATTTGAAAGAACACAAAAAGCTATCAGTGAAGAAAATAATTCAAAATTACGATTTTTAGTGTGTCGTATCCCCAGTCTGAAACCCTTATAGTTCCGGTCAAATGTTCCTCAGTCGTACTTTTCCTCTCGGGTCTCCAAGGGGAAAGACTTCTGGGACCCCCTATCCCTCCAACCCCTCATTTACACCGTGACCCCAGCTCTCCTTCACACCCACCCAATTCTTTGGGACCTTACCTATCCCTTGATACCCCATTTATCCATCAGGAGCCCTACTTGTCCCATGTGACCTTATCTATCCCTGGAGAGCTCATTTTCCCACAGGACCCCCATTTCTCGGGGCTCCAGTTATCTCATGGGACTTACTTATCCTTCGGAACCAAAGCTATCTTATAAGATCCCACTTATTCCCAGGGACTAACGTTCGATCCCTGAGCCGGTACCAATGGAAATTTTTCTAGGTACTTAAACCGGGGCTCTGGTGGTTCGGAACCTATCTTAAGCTGTAGTCCCCTCAGAAGAGGATGGTTACGTACCAAGGTGTAGGCCGTATGTCGAGGGGACTAGCCTTGCGGATCGAAGTCGATTTTGAGAAGACTCAAAAATGTGTCAGCGATCTCTTTGCGTTTGAGGCACCTCCGGGGGACTCTTACACTTGAGGCTCCTACGGGGGACTCTTGCTCGGCGGTCGCTGGCCAATTTCGAATAATGAATACACACATATACACTTCCATAACACACCAGGACAGTGCTTCGAATCTGTGCATCTAACTGATTACCTCAGAGGGATCGCTCCGTCACCCTAGCCTGGCCGTATTGTCTTTCTGCGGCCTGATAGGGAAGCTGCTGAGTGGCAGAGTGGGTGAAGATCACTTTGCCTGATAAACAGAGTAGGGCGTCATTTACTGTGCGATAGGTACGCCTGGCACCTGAGAGGTATATTCTCATAACGTTGTAACAACGAAATCCAGCGAAATCCAAAAACACTCGGCGAAGATGGCCGGATTCGGAGTACTGCCTCAAGAATAAACACGGGTGTGGCACAATAGGCTTTATAGCTTGAGAGCCAGGGGTGGGACCTCACACCCCCCTCCCGCCCACATTACAACTAACTTACTTTTGTTCTTTAAACAGGCTACGAAATCCCTTCGTAGTTCCATGTCGCATGCTTGGACCAATTTTGTTCTACAATGAAAAAAGAAATACAAACTTTCAACAAATTAATACTAAATGAACAATTACAGATTCAACTACTATTTTTCGCTTAATAGTACTGAGATTTCTCTTTGAAAACTTGTTATGTGTATTCATCAGTGCGGCCATTTACTGCTCTTATTCCTATCCTCCTTTAAGTTGATTCATATTTTTACAGGATCTTTCTTTTTGCATTGAAAAACGTAGAAAAACTTTATTTTACTTCTAATATTCGCTTTTCTTTGTTTAATTAAAATCAAATGATTCTTCACCAAATTCAACTCCTCCTTATGATCTCCATTCTCTTTTTTTCTTCTGGGCTAGAGTAAATCTTATCAGATTATTTTATTCCTCGACTGCACGCCTAAATTGCTTTTCCTTCCCGAAAAGCTGAATCGTTTTCGTTTTGTTCGTTTCTATCTCAGATTAATCTCCTTCCACAAACATATCTACTCATTATGAGAATACATAAAAAAACTATCATGCCCAAAATTTTAATTTATCCTAATTGCCAATCTAACTAAATTTTTTTCCGACTTACCACAAGTGCTATTGTTTATTTTTCCGAATTACGATTTGTCATAATTTTTATATTTAAGAATGACTTAATGATTACATGCAGTTTCTATGACATGGGGATTATGAGAGATAGCGCTTCGGTTAAACGAATTTTTAATTCGGTATGATAAAAATGATCTCAAATTATAATTCGGTTAAAATAAGAATGATGTGAAATCGTAATGCGAAAATATATCAAGGATCCCGGGGCATAAGGGCACAATGTATTTGATTTTTGTTTGAGAAAAGTACTTTGGAGCTATTACTTAGCTCTATCGAATCATGAAAGGAAGACCCTGAAATAAGCAATCACCTCCAAGAGAAGATCTTGTCAAAAGTCGGTGAATATTGTTAAAATTACTATTTATGTTCAGGTAAGTTAAACTAACTTTTTAGAAGAGAAGAATGCGCATTTTCAAATAGTTGGATAGTAACCCGTTCACATTCAGCGAGAGGAAGTGTAGTAAGCCTTACTTCTGTGAAGAGTAAATTTGCCGATTTCGCATTGTACACGCATATATGTATATGTATATATGCATCGTATGCATGCTATACACGATTTATAAGAAGATTAGCTCGAAACTTTCGACAACAAAAATTAAGCAAAATGTCGATCGATTTGAAAATAAAAATTATTATATATATTTTCACTGCACTTGATTTACGATTATTATGGGCTAGAATGAAGGTAGGAATCAGAAGATTATTTATCATAGCGTGCTACGCACCACACGGAAAAAAAATTCATTAAACTTTCTTGAAGTATTACAAGAGTCGGAGATGAGAGCGAACCTTGAACAAATTTTCGATATTCTGTATAACTTTCAGGATATAATTTAGGACAAACCTAGAATAACTCTACAAGAATTCTGTAAACTTTATATTGAACTCCGATTTAAAAAAGTTTAATAAAATATATAGAGAAATTCATGAAAGAATGCTGAAAACTTTCGTAGAAATCACAATTGAGGTATTGAAAGTTTGTAATCACATAATTATAAGGTTTAAATACCTCAATTCGGTCAAATGTATAGAAAAATTCTTCAAAAAATGTTGAAAAATCTCATAGAAATTCGATTCGAAGTATTGAGTGTTTGTGAACTACTTCAATATAAGATCTATAGACTTCAGTTCTTTAAAATGTAGCTGCGCAGTCGCTACTGTGCGCAAGCAGCGACTTTTCCGCATCGCTCCCGCGTGAAAAAAAAGAATTCAAGTCTTAGAGAACATTAGCACGCGTTGAAAATTAAAATATTAAGTTTGCCAATAACCGACACATCTCTAAATGATAAATCCACTACCCGGGTGCACCGGAACGTGCACCAGGTCATTCAAGACGTCATCTACGAGAACTTTTTTAGAATCTAAGTAGTATCAATAGCCAAAATAACTACCACGTATTCTACGAGAACTGCTTTAAAATTCAAATTGTGTCAACATCCAAAATAATTAACAGTGTTGAGTCGACGATCCGGGTGCACCGAGTCGCGCACCAGGTAGCTTAGCACGTATTCTACGAGAACTTTTTAGAAATTTGAATTGTTTCAACCACCAAATTAACTACCGTCGACTCACCATTGGTAGTTATTTTGGCTATGGACACAATTTAAATTTTTGAAAAGTTCTTGTAGAATACGTGCTAAGCGACCTGGTACACGTTCCGGTGCATCCTGATCGTCGACTCACCATTGGTAGTTATTTTGGTAGATAAACCTCAAGATTTCTAAAGAAATCATCAAGTCAAGCTTTCTTCGATCGTTTTTTTATATTAAGAAAAAATGAGAGACAACAAAGTTTTCATATTTTTGTTTCGGTCTTACGATCCATTTAGAAAAAATTGAAAAACTAAATCGAGTCAAAATTCCTTTTTATTGACGTTTTGGTCCCATCTGTGGGTCTTCATCAGAAACAAACATCTTTAGAAATAATCGGAGTCAATCATAAATATACGTCGAAGCGAATGACAACATTTTAAAATTTTGTGAAGTCAGATAACATTCTGAAGTTTTAAAAATCATTATGAAGTTTGTAAAAAAAGTATTGGGAAACTATAAAGTCCAAGGAACTTTCCCAATATGTTCAAAAAGGTTCATATTTTGTAATTAAAATTCTGTGAAACAGCTAACAAACTGATGTTTTTTTACAAACTTCATAATGATTTTTAAAACTTCAGAATGATCTGACTTTACAAAATTTTAAAATGTTGTCATTCGCTTCGAAGTATTTTTATGAATGAGTTCGATTATTCTCTAAGATGTTTCTTTCTGATGAAGGCCCACAGATGAGGCCGAAACGTCAATAAAAAGGAATTTTGACTCGATTTCTTTTTTAAATTTTTTCTAAATGTATCGTAAGACCGAAATAAAAATATGAAAACTTTGTTTTCTCTCATATTTTCTTAATGGTAGTTAGTTTGGCTATTGACACAATTTAGATTCTAAAAAAGTTCTCGTAGATGACGTCTCGAACGACCTGGTGCACGTTCCGGTGCACCCGGGTAGTGGACTTGCCATTTAGAGATGTGTCGGTTATTGGAAAACTTAAGATTTTAATTTTCAACGTTAAAAATTGAAATAGATTCAACTTTTCCCATGTCATATCTTATTTAATCGATTCAAAAAATATAGAATTGGGAATTCAACTTTTAAAATTATTTTCAATGCAAGCCTTTAATTTCATATAACTTTTATATAAACTTATTCTATATAGCTATATAACATCTTATTAATCTTGAACCTACTAGAATTTATAACCAAAAAAAAATTTGTGATTAAAAATTTTTTCGAAATTCAAAATTTCCAAAATTTAAAAAATGTCAAAGATCCCGAAATTTGTAATTACCTAAATTTTACACTAAATTTTCGAAATATGATATTCTTGGAATTACTGACATTATAAATATAAAACACCAGAAATGTCAAATTTCCGAAATCATTAACCTAGAATTTTCAAATCACGAAAATTTGTCAAACAGCCCTGCACAGCTTTAGCTTATATTTTAGATTTTTTTTATATTACAAGTTATGTTAGCTGCGAGGTTTTCTTAGGAGCTCCGAATGCGTAGGTAGGGGGTTCGAACCCACAGCGAATAATAATTTTAATAGCGTGCGATTATTTGTGTAGTGATTGTTTGTGTAATAGTAAATAATTTTGTACCTAAATATGTGAACAAATATTAAAGCTTAATGATAATAATAATGATATTAAAAAAGATTTTTTTTTAGGCTAAAAATCGGCCATGATTTTATAGAACTGTTCTCTATAGTTTCGAGACTTCTCCGATGTAGACTGTATATTAGCTGGACTTTTAGATTTTCTAGAACTATTCTACGTTTTTCGCATCGTGCCTCCTAATAGAGAATACGTCACCTCATCCTTTGCATTTTATAGAACTGTGTAATTAATTTCGTAGAATAGTTCGATGCAATGTAAAACCAAGAAGATTTTAACTTCTAATAAACTACCCGTCGTATCCTCTACTATAGGACTAGTTCTATAAAATTTAATGAAATTTTTTTTTCCGTGCAGTTGATAGCAATTCGAGGGAAGTTAAGGACGCCTTCTGGGACACTTTAAATGATACAATAAGTACTTGCGACAAGAAAAAATTATACCGAGGAAGAATTAGTTACCTTATGCTTAGAGAAGGGCCTATTTATTACAAATACCTGGTTTCGACATAAAATGATCCACACTTACACCTGGTGTAAAGGAAATAACCGCAGTATAATTGACTTCGTTATTGCAGAAGAAAGACTAAGAGAACTAGTTACAGATACAAGAGTCATGAGGGGGGCCGAATGCAATACTGATCATTACCTTCTGGTCTCCAAGATGAACTTAGGGCGGGGATGGAGAAGAGAGAGAACCAAACAAACGAAACAAACGCGAATCAAGGTCGAAAATTTACAGAAACCGGAAATGCAAATAGATTTTCAGAATAAGATAAACGAACGCATAGATAAGGCAATTTGGGAGTCGCTTGAAAGCAATAAAGATATAGAGGGCGCGTGGGCTTTATTGCGGAATACCATTGTTAAAACTGCGATTAAAGTGTGTGGTACGGCGATGGCAGGAAGAAAGTCTGGCGATGCATGGTGGAACGATGAAATTAAGGCAGCCCAAAAAGAAAAGGCAGAAGCGCACAAGAAACACTGAAAATCACAGGTCTTAGCGATGAGTAGAGAAGCCGGCCCAAGAATCACTACAGACACAAAAATAGGAAATTTAAGCGACTAGTCAAGGGAAGTAAAGATAAAATCAGAACAGAAGAAGAAAAGAAAATACAAAACTGCTTTGAAGAAATTATGAAACTATTATATAAGCAATTGAAGGAAAGTAAAAGTACAGAGTTTGTCAGCATGAGAAACAGCAAAGGTGGAATGTTATATGATATAGACGGGATAGTAGACGCCCTAAAAGACTCTTTTAAAAAACTATTAGGAGGTGAAGATATAGGACAACAAAACTGCGACATTGAACATAATGCATTAGAAAACCCAATTGAAAAAGTCTGTGTCACTGAGGTCAGAGATATAATAAAGAACTTGAAAAACGGTAAGGCTGCTGTTATAGACAGTTTTAGCGCTGAAATGCCTAAATACGGTGGAGGGTACATACCTCACAGGTGGTGCGAATTGATAAATTTATGTTTCGAGACAGGAGAAGTCCCAGACGATTGGAGCGAAGCGATTATTGTTCCAGTATACAAAATAAATGGAGATGAAAGCAACTGCAGTAACTACAGAGGTATAAATCAGCCTGCTAAGTACAGTGAGTGAAATATACTCAAAAATACTTATCCGTAGGGGAATGGAAATTACAGAAGAGAAGATATGGGAAGTCCAAAGTGAATTTATGCCAGGAAGGTCATGTACAGATCAGATATTTAGCCTAAGACAAATCACAGAAAAAAGCTTGAGAGTAGGAAAGAAAGTCTTCTGTGAATTCATTGACCTAGAAAAAGCATTTGACAAGGTGAATAGAAGTAAACTTTGGGAAGTCCTTAAAGAGTATGAAGTAAATAGAGGGTTCCTACAAGCAATAAAAACAATATATACAGGTAGTGAAGTGAGTGTAGGGGTAAATGGGAAACTGAGTGACTGGCTCGATATTATGCAAGGCGTGAAACAAGGATGCGTTATGTCCTAGTGGCTATTTATCATGTTCATGGATAAGTGTTTAAGAACCGCCTTCTTCGACGAAGAAGGTGTAGATCTCGAAACCATCAAGGTACGTGGGTTAGCTTTCGTAGATGAAAAGATTGTTATGGCAGAATCAATCGAGGACTTGCAAAGAATGTTGAATAAATTTAATACCAGCATGAAGAACCTGGGACTCAAAATTAACGTAAATATAACAAAAATCATGGTGTTAGAGGGAAAAAGTGAGAAAACAATATGCAACATTGTCCTAAGTGATGAAAGATTAGAACGGGTTGACAAGTACATATATCTGGGTAGCCTATTCACTAGCGACGGGAAAATAGATGGGAAGTTAGATGGGCGCATAAATAAGGGTAAACAGGTTATCGGTAGAGCAGGGTCCAACCTCACAAATAAAAACATATAAAAAAAACCTAAAATGGCCATACATAATTCCATATTCGTACCAACTGTACTATACGGTAGCGAGACATGGACCTGTCAAGGAAAGGACAGGAGTAAAATCAACGCGATCGGCATGAAACCTCTGCGCATAATATGCGGGAAAAAACTGATGGACAAAGTACGAAACGAGACAATCCTCAAAGATTGTGGTACAGGAGAGACACTAGTTGAAATATGGGAGAGAAATCAGCTAAGGTGGTTCGTACATCTTGAAAGAATGAAAGATAAACGACTGACCAAGCAAGTGTATAAAGGTAATGTAAATGGCAGAATGCCCAGAGGTAGGCCGCCGAAAGAATGGTTAAAATCTGTGAATGAGACACTCATCCGAAGAGACATAAGAAGCCATAGCAACACAAGAGCTTGCATGAAAAAATGCATAGTTAAAAAGGAAGCTAGAGTAGTATGCCAGGACAGAAAAGTGTGGCGACAAATAGTTGTTAAACAGAGTAACAGTGGAGTGAATGATGCCTGAAACAAAGACCTAGGGTACTAGTGGGCCCAAGTGGGGAACCATGCGTAACAACCTTGTGAGGCTCCTCACTTGGGGTGATCGCTAGAGAGATTGATCAGCAACCTGGGTCGGAGCAAAGTTGCGGAATGAACGTGTCATTTAAATAAACAACACGAGAATTCCAGATCAATCTAAAACATATATACCTCACACCTATATACCCATATACTTTATACCCATATACCGACCTACTTTATACCCATATACCTATTCACTATTTTCCAACAGAGCGGAGAGGATTCATGAAGAGGTTACATGACCGTTGGGGAAATATGCACCCGGAATATGCTCATAAAACGCCTCAGTATTTAAGAGATCAGGTATCCTTCTTGCGAAAAAACGGATATGAAGCTCTTTGTCAACAGGAAGAGGAGCAACATCCTCCAGCGAACATTCCACCCGTTCCAGCAAGACCACCTTTGCAGATAGCCGATAATGCCAACATGAGAAGTAGGAAATCTATCCACGAAAAAGTCTTCCTCTGAACAGCTTCAGTTCAAAATTGAAACGGCGAGACGGCATGCATCAAATGTTCAGTACGTGATTAGCTACATAACATCAAATAAAAAGTTCCATCCCAAAGTTAGGGCACTTGCTCGAAACTTGAGGAAAGCAAATCACACGCTGAACAAGTGTCAACTGTCGACCATCAAGCAGCACTGGACGCAAAAAGTAAGATCTCTTTCAACAGCGAAACAGCGCCTTGAACGGCGAGTTAAGTGGATTCAGGAAAATTCCACCTTTTCTACTAATCCTTCCCGTCTGTTCAATGAAGCGTCAGGTGTAGTTAAAAATCCGCCTATTCGAGAAGAGATTCAAGTCTTCTGGGAGCAAGTATATGGAGATACTTATCAGCTAAATGAAGGCGCTTCTGATATATCACACTTTCGTAACTTTTGCCAAAGGCAAAGGTTACAAGGCCCCGAGGAAGAGTGTCCACTAATTACTGCTGAAGAAGTGAAGAAAGTTATTGCTAGAACTAAGAACTTTTCGGCGCCAGAGCCAGATAAATCAACAACTTTTGGTGGAAGAAGTTTACCTCTACGCACCAACATCTAGCTCGTATATTTACTACTTTCTTAAACGGAGAACAACCCGTCCCACAGTGGCTAGTGGAAGGACGCACGGTATTGATCCCTAAGGCCGGAGATTTGTCAAGTCCAAAGAACTACAGGCCCATAGCTTGTTTAAATACCAGCTACAAGCTATTCACTGGCATGCTCAAAGAGAGGATATTGACATCTATCGAGCCGGTATGGAGTGTAATAGTCGAACAACGTGGATGCAAGAGAGGGCTGGCACGTTGCAGGGAGAACCTGTTGATAGACAGGTGTATTACCCAGGACTCGATCAGGTATCGACGCAATCTGTCCATGGCTTGGATTAATTACCGTAAGGAATTCGATAACACGAACCACGAGCTACTTATTAAGCTCCTTGAGTGCATGGAGGTGCATCCAAAAATAGTGAGATGCATAAAAGAGCTTATGCTCTTGTGGTGGACAAGATTTGTCATAACATCTGACAGAAGACAAGTGACTACAAGCTTCGTCACATATAAGAGGGGCGTCTTTCAAGGAGACTCTCTAAGTCCGATACTTTTCTGCATCTCCCTCTTGCCTCTATCTATTGTGCTCCGAGGCAAAAGCTCTGGATACCTATGTGGCCCGCCGAACAGAAGAGAATATCAGTTTAACCACCTCTTATACATGGACGACCTTAAACTCTTTGCTTCCTCGAAAAAGGACCTTAACATCCTTGTAGATGTGGTAAATAGGTATTCCAAAGCGATTGGCATGTGCTTCGGACTGGACAAGTGTGCCTGCATCCACCTACACCAAGGATGACTAGAAACTACATCATCCAGTGACGATCAGGATGTTCAACACATAGGCGGAAATACCATTCAACATCTTGGTATTGGAGAAACATATACATATCTTGGAATACCGCAAGCGGAAACCCAATATGTGCATAACTTAAAAACGGCCCTTGGAAAATGGTATCGCCACATTCTCAGAAAAATTTGGGTTTCCGAATTATCTGGAAAGAATGACATCCAGGCGACCAATATGCTGGCCGTTCCTATACTGCTCTACACGTTTGGTGCAGTAAAATGGAACTTCGATGAGCTAAAACAACTTGATTGAAGCACACGCAAGATGATGACAATACAACGAAGTCTTCATCCTAGATCTTCCGTACCTCGAATATATCTCCCTCGCGATAAAGGGGGTAGAGGCTTGATAAGCTTAGAGTGTCTTCATCGAAGAACGGTTCTGGCTACAGCCTGCTCAGTTCTAAGAAGCACGGATTCCCTTATGCGACTCGTACATCAACATGAAGTCGCCAATGCTGCGGTGTTTCTATACCATGCAGCAGATAGGGCCGCAGAGGAGCTAGACCTCCCATTTAATTCCAGCGACATTACACATGGCCTAGCATCACTAACACCTCTGGTGCTCAAAAGTCGTATACAGGAAGCAGAACATACGCTCCTACTAAGAGAACATGCTGAGGAACCCCTTCATGGTAAGTTCTACGGCAGCATACGTACAGAAGAGTTATCGATGGGTCTGTCCAACATGTTTCTCAAGTCTGCTGGATTGAGATCGGAGGCCGAGGGATTTCTTTTTGCCTGCCAAGGCGGCGTCATAGACACCTTGGTTTACCGCGAGCGCATAATGAATGTACCTGTACGCGATACCAACTGCCGAGCGTGCAAGCAAGAGCCAGAAACACTTGAACATGTTCTCAGTGGATGCTCTAAATATGCACGCTACGCGTACATAGAGAGACACAATGCGGCTCCAAATGTGTTATATTACCATCTTCGGCATTTCTATGGAGTTGATCTATTGCCCGTCTTCCCATACGCCCAGGGGGAACTCGAGTCAGTTGTGGAGAATGATCAGTGTAAGATCTACTGGAATTTCTCATTCTCCACCACTCAACGTATCAGCGCTACGAAGCCTGACATTGTCCTCCAAGATCTGGAGAACAAAATCATTTACGTGATTGAATTCTCGGCACCAGCCGATGGTAATATCACGGCAAAGGAGGGAGAAAAACGGGCGAAATATGAAGCACTTCTTTTCGAGCTGAGTAGGCTGTACCAAGTCTACAAAGTCCATCTTATAATTCTCATCCTTGGCTGTCTTGGAGGTATGAAAGCTTCATTTATCAGCCAACTCAACAAGATTCCGGCTTGCCAGCGTCAGGCTCATTTCATCGCGAACCGGATGCAAAAGGCTGTTCTTCTGGGATCACTCCATCTGGTCCGTCAACACTGTTCCTCTTAAATTCTGCAAAGATTGGTAGCTCTAAAAGAGTATCCAGAGGTGAAACCTTCATCTCCAACTGTCTTGTCTGCCACGTAAGGTCATCCGCGGCTAGAGACCTGACTCCAAGCAACAGTGTTGCCCGATGTTATCACGCGTAAATTTCCCGCTTTTGCTTACCTTCTAGGACAGAAGGAGCGAAAGCGGATGCCGTACACGTTCCAGTAGCTTTGGGATTGGTTCCTTTAAGGGACCATGATCGAAGATTCCGGAGCGTACAACTTCTCTAATAATAATTACACAATTGCACGCACAGTGACTCACACATATGATCGCCCGCTCAAACGCTTCGGAAAATCGCTGCTACTGGGGAACCGAACCCTACCTAACTACAGAGTCGGCCGGACAAATTTTTGCCAGGTGTGGAGTTACAGAAGCAGGGGGGGGGGGGGGGGGCGGGAGTTGTGATAGAAATTTTTTTCCCGTTTATTATATGTGCGTAATTTATTTCATTTATATAAGCATACGAGAACATTATATAATATTTATATAATACATTATTATAAGAAATAAATATACGTAAATCGTTACTATTTGTCTGTGTAATGTACACAAGGATAATTCTCGCACATGCATCGAACGGTATTTTTTTATACGACTTGCGCAAACCTTGATATAGCATACGCCAGCGTGCAAAATGCATAACTAATTTTTCCGTAAAATTTCATCCTTCATTCCTCATAATAAATTCCTTTTTTGGACGATCCTGTAAACTAATTTTTCTCTTTCTTATAGTGACACATCAGTAGAAAACTCAGCTGAAATTTTAGCCCTTAATATTAAAAAATATGATTTTTTTTGGGTAAAAATTGTCACTTTTTCATTTTTTTTGCTTCTGCACATTTTTTAGTGTATTTAAATTTAATTTTTGGCTATATAACCTAGATGATCTTTTAGAGTAAGTTTTTCAGAAGTTCCATACAAATTTTCAAAGAAAAATATCAAATAATTAATTTTTATTACAGTTTTTATGGTTGGGGTGGCCGACACCCCAGTGTGGCAAGCGTGTGTGAGGTGTGGCAAGCAAGGGTTAAAATACAACATTGAGAATGAAAAAATAAAAATTTTGGAACCGAAGGAGCTTTAACAAAAGACAATTCACAATCGCTAAATTTCAGTTGTCGATGGTTCGACCTCCAATTTTAATAGTCCTATGCAACAGTTCGGGCAGATTTTTGAAAATAAAATTGTTAATGATGTTAACTCTCTTGTTCTGCAAAAACTCTTGGGTCTAGGATGCTCTAAAAGTGTAGTTTCAAATAATCATTAGATCAACTCATTAGCGCAAAATATTTGACACAAACAAAAATTTTGTTGATTCCATCAAATATGTAGAATAATATTTGTTTACAATTAATGTAATAAATAAATGTTGTTTATTATAAAGAAACTGTAAGATGCTCTTCAGGACCATGTATTTCCTATAATTGGGAAAATTTCCCATATATTGTAGGAATTTCTCATTCCCAAACAAGTATGTAGAATTTTCCAAACCGATCGAAGTAATTCCTTTCAAAAAGGAAATTTGTCCAAAGTATTGGGGAAATTTCCAACTTTTTTAGGAAAATAATCCTTTCTACCCAAATTTGGAAATTTTACCTCCGAAATTAGTGGGAAAATTTCCGAAATATTTTACAGTGTATATTATTGTATATTATTATTGTATATTGAAATACAACACAATTCTCCTTACGCACAACCTCAAAGCTCGCACATGCACATAAATACACATGATGGACAGCTGACTGAGGATGTGACTTTCTAGGTTTTCTAGTTCATCAGGGTTCACCTCTTCCTATATTGTAGTTCGTCGATGGTAATTACAATGTCCACATTTCTCTGCTGAGAAAATCTCTTAAATGAATATGAGACTGGTGGAAAAATGGCAAGATATAGAAATGCCACACCCGTGTTTATTCTCAAGGCAGTACTCCGAACCCGGCCATCCTTCACCGAGTGTTTTTGGATCTCGGTGGTTTCCGTTGTTATCAACGTTCTGAGATTGTACCTCTCAGGTGCCAGGCATATCTATCGCACAGTAAACGATGTCCTCCTTTGTTGATCAGGCAAAGTGATCCTCGCCCACTCTGCCATTCGGCAGCCTCCCTAGCAGGCTAGGGTGTACGGAGCGATCCCTCTGAGGTCATCAGGTAGATGCACAGATTCGAAGCACTGTCCTGGTGTGTTATGTCAGTGTATGTGTGTGTGTTCATTACTCGAAATTCGCCAGCGACCATCGAGCGTGGTGCCTCCTATAGAAGCTCCCAAGCGCAAGATGAACGCTGACTCATTTTCGAGTCTTCACAGAATCGGCTTCGACCCCCAAGGCTATTCCCCTCGACATGGGGCCCCACCTTGGTACGATATCAGCTTTTTCTGAGGGGACCTACAGTTTAAGATGGGTTCCGAACCACCGAAGCCCCGGTAGAAGTACATAGAAAAATTTCCATTGGTACCCGGCTCAGGGATCGAACCCCGGACCTCCCGCATGGAAGTCCGACGCGCTATCCTCTGAGCCACCGAAGCCTCTACTAGATACAGATATAAATAACAAAATCGACGCTCTGGCTAATTACCTAGTCTCCGCATTCAACAAATTTTCTCCGCTACACGTTCTTGAAAACTTCAAGAAAGCTGGCCCCTGGAATGCATCTGAAGTTAAAAATCTGATGATGGAACTTGATGGCAAGCGATGGCACTAGCTCAATTTCGTAAAATCAGGAACCTAGTTCAAACTAAGATTAGAGATGCGTTCAATCAATACAATTATGGCGAGATTGCACATGGAGACAAAAAAAGGACATGTGGCATCTCCTTGGACGTTTACACTTAATCCCATCCAACCACGAATCCATAGACAGTAATTTTCCGCCTGATGACCTTTTGAAGACTTTTTTACATTCCTAGTTCCAGACTTATCATCATCATCTTCCACTACCCCTCTTAATTCAACATTTAATTAGTCTGACTTCTTTTTCGGTAACATCACACCTGAAATACTTTTAAAAAAATACTTGAAATCAAATCAAATGTCACTGGAACTGATGGAATATCAATCCAAATGATTAAACTTGCCCTCCCAATTATTATCTTTCCTATTCCATTGCATATTGATAATGCTTCCCGCCTTCCCTACAGGTCGGTATCTTCCCAGATATCTGGAAAGAGCCTGTTATATACCCAATTCATAAGATTTCTAAACATACTTTCCCGAAAGACTTCCGGCCAACTTCTATTTTATGTGCACTGTCTAGACCACTTGAAAAAATCGTTCATCTGCAACTTTCCAAATTTCTCGAAATATCTAAAGCCAATGACCCGATGCAATCAGGTTTTCGGGAAACATAGCACTCTTACTGCTTTCCTTAAAGTAACGGCGAATCTCAAATTAGCAATGGATAATAGGGAGATCACGATTATTATTCTGTTTAATTTTTCAAAGGCTCTTGATATGGTCAACCGTAAGTTACTCCTACAAAACTTAAAGTTTTTTAACGTGTCAAACTCTGTCATCAAATGGTTTGACCCCTATTTTACCAATCGGTCTCCCATAATTATTAATAGTAGTGGTGAGCTTCCTGACTGGTGGGAGGTCAAGCGTGGGATTCCTCAGGGCTCCATTTTGGCATCCTTCCTCTTTAATTTATTCACTGATGACCTTGGAATTGAACTTCAACATAGCAGATACCACAAATATGCTGACGATTTCAAAATTTACTCATCGGGACCAATTTCTTCGCTAAGTAGATTACTTGTTCTGGTCCGGGAGGATATCGTTCGCGTTATCCTCTGGGCCTGGAAGAATGGACTTACTCCTAATCCGGGCAAAACTCAGGCAATTGTTGTTGGACCTACTTCATCTCCGTCGCTTGAAACACTGGGATTATTTCCACCCCTTTGTTATACGCGACTCGCATAGGGCGAGATCCTTTTAATTTTTAAAACCCTGTCGCATACGACGTTTATCCATTCGGTGGGCAACCATTTTATATATTAGGCCAGCGATTCCCAAACTACTGCCGACGGTCGCGTCCCCGACCTCAGTCGGGGGACACCACCCCGAGCCGGGCAGCCGCCGTAGGGGGATGCCACCCCGGGCCCGGCAACTCGGCAGCCCCCCGCTGTCAGCAGACGGCTACTTTCGGGTACCTGCTATGATAACCCTTTCATTGTCATAAGAATAAGGCCTGTACCAATTACTAAAATTGATAAGACAGGAATCAATTAAATTTTAATTGGCTGAAACGATTTCTTGATATAATTTCAAGAAAATGAAAAAAAAGTTTAGGAAAATCGGTCAATATTTCCAGTAATGAAGTAAATCTTTAAGTGCATGCAAAATTAGGAGAACTCTCAACTGGGATTTAAGATATTAACCGATTTTCATGAACTTTTTTTTCGTTTTCTTAAAATTATATTAGGAAATTGATTCAGCTATTTAAAGTTTAATTCATTAACATTTCAACAAAGTTCAATTTTGTTCAACCGGCTCTAATCCTCACAATAGAAAGGCCGCGCGAAGCGTGCAACCGCCCGCATGACCGGCGTCAAGTATCCCCCTTGGGTTCCAGTATTGTGCAAAAATTGTAGGGTGGCGGCCCTGCCCCTCCCTGAAAAGTGCGAAAAAAGTTTGGGAAACGCTGTATTAGGCCCTTTAGACTCTAAAGAGTAAGAGAGACAGAGAAAAAGGAGGGAGAGACTGATTCACCGCGCGTACAGCGCTATGGAAACTCAAGCAAGCGCATCTCCCTCCACTTGACCCTTCACGCTCCGGCCAGCTCCCGCGAGGCCCCTCAGGTTTAAAAAGGCGCGCTCCGCCACGGAATGGCAGAACGATCAGGGCTGCATTCCCCGCTCTCATCTAAAAGCTAACGGCTGGATCTCCCGCTATTAGCACTTGTAACCTCCCCGGGCTGGAAAGCTCGGCCAGGCAATCGAAACGAAAATCTACAGGTACTATCACCACCACTCTCCTTCCTAAGGCTGAATTTCCCGCTTTGGGGATTCGACTACCGCCGCCAGAGCATGCATCAGACGCGCCCCCTTTCGTTCGGAACCCGAGTCAATCAATTCTTTCTCTCTCTCTTTTTTGTTGTTGCACAATACGTTTTCAAACTAACTGAATAAAAGATCATACCAAGTAAACCACAGAAAATGGTAAGCATTTGTAATTTTACCTAACATATTAGGGTAATTTTATTTGTTTTCTCCCCCTATTTTCTTCGTCCGTTAACGAGTCGGCTGGCGTACCAGGTAACTCGTGACCGCTGATACGGCTGGCATACCAGATGTACTCGGCTGATCCCAAACCCCATAGATATTTAATTAACATTTCATCCAGACTTAACTCCTATCCACTTCCCTCGCTCTCTCTCTCTCTCTCTCTCTCTCTCTCTCTCTCTTTCTACCTTCCGAGATTTCCGAGATTTGTTTAGTGTCTCTATTTTGTTTTGGTTGATTTTTTCTACTTTTCTCCTTCTTTTTCCATTTGGTTATTTTTGTCTCTAATGAGCTGAAAAATGAGGTAGTTTAGAAGTCTGTTTTTTAATTCTGAATCTTTTTCATGCTCATTTTGCATAAAGTTATTCACGATAATAGTATTTTGTGTTAAGTTTCAGTAAACCACGTCTCTGACGTCCGAGGCCGATGATTGCAAGACAAGGCGTACATGTGCGCGCATAGCCGAGCACTACAAACAGCGGGTCGTCAGAGGTTTGCTGCGGCGTGATACACGATATAGTCCAAGAGCTGGTGACGTTTTTCGTGAAGTGGGAGTATAAGTCCTAGTTTTTGGCTTATATATCTAGGAAATGACCGTTCTTTCGAAACCCGTAAATGCCAGACGCCCTGCTTGGGGCGCTTGGGCACCTGAGCCAGGTGAAAAAATTGGAAATTTGAAGTGATAGTATAAGAGCCAATTTTCTTCTAGGATCGATTATTGATGCCCAAAGTTTATTATTATTCAATCGCTAGACCGATAGCTTTGGGATAACATACTGCCAGACTCGATAATTATCAATAAAAAAACTTGGATTTTGCAGTTGCAGTATAAGGTCTGGCGTTTTCAATATTATAAAGAATAGTATTTACAGGTAGCATTCCTAAAACGACAGACTGAAATTCCGGGGATAACACCTTGAAAATTAAGTTTGAAAACGAATAATTTTCCTCGTAAGAAAAATACAACAAACAGTCATTTTGAGTAACTGTGTTGCTGCGTGTTACTGGCTGGCATGCTGTGTACAGTATTGTACAGTCTACAAACATCTGTTATATGTACCGCGCATGCGTCAGAAGAGAGAGCCAGGAGAGTGTCGCCAATTGTAACCAAAATCGCATGCGCGTACTCCGTAAAAGTATACTTTTACGGCCGTGGTCGGCAAAATACCCTCTCCGACAAACGAGAACTTCGCGTCCCACAATCACTCGAAGAAATGTACGAAAACCGTCCGGTTTTTCATAAAATATATTTCTGTTCGATCTGAATTTAAAAAAAAGGTTTTTATATTGAGAAGGCCTCAAGTTTTTTTCAAACTAACCTTATATTAGTATAAGTACAAAATAAAGAACAATTTTTATATCAAATACTCGACAGGAAGATCGATCATTATTATAATAAGTTAACCGTAAGTGTAATTTTGCTCTTTAATAACAGAGGAGACACTCTCTATACGACTTGTTATAACTAGTTTTTGTGCAAGAAAGGAAGAAGTTGAAACAAATTATTAAACTAAAGATGTAAGAGTTCAATCAAATTACCCATATGATTTGCGTTTATATAATAATATATATACTTGTATGTGTTTCTTCAAGTGATTGGTGCTTTTTTTCTGAAATTACAGCGAAGATATGTATTTGCTTGTAATTATTGTTTGTTCTATTTATACTGTTTATTACTAAATAATTATATATTTTTTACAAAATATTTGATGTGATCGTAGTTTCGGACGAATTTCAAAGTCGACCGTCCGAGATGATCAAGTCGACTCTCTGAGATGCTCGATTTGAACCTCTTCAGCCATCTAGAAAGCTGGCCTATGGTTGAGCCTCAAATATCGTCTGTCTGCACATCTAGATGGCTAGATTGACCTTTCATTTTTCTCTGTGTGAAATTGAACACTTACTAGGAAGCTCCTCAGGATATTGAGAAACTTTCCCTTTATGAGAGAGAGAAGTGACTGTGTCGACCAAATGCTGATTTCGAACATCCACTAGTAAGGCATAGTGATATGAAAAATCGTCACCGATTATGGGTTTTGTCACATCTGCTGCCATGAATCACCACTTAAATTCATGACGCAGTCCGCGATTGAGAGTTATAGTTTCGAAACCGTATGTCGAAGTAATAGAACCGTTTGCAGCGCAGAGATTGTAACAGGCATTTTGTCTATGTCTCGAAGATGCGATCACGGGAATAAAGAAAGATCAGTACCTGTATCCACCAACAGTTAGCGAGACTCACTCGAAAAGATACTTGCCGACATTTGCGTTCGGTCTGTGAGTTTTCTGATTAAGAACAGGCTTTGGTACAGTTATTAGCAGACTCAACGAACTTTCCGTGATACCAACAGCATTCTTCTTTTCTGCTCTGGGTTAGATTACGGGAGAACGAGCGGTTATGTGACCCTTCGCCGGAATGATTTTGGTTCTTAGCTGGGGCAGCTGAAATTTCCTGTCTCAGAGTATTTTTAACCTCTTCAATTTAAGAGGTCTCCTGTGTTTCTGCCACACGGCCTCTAGGTGTTATGGTTTGGGAAATTGCATCTGCCAGTTCAGTGGCTTGCCAGGATTGCTTCAATTGTTGAGAGAAGGTGACTTAACCATAGTGGGCAGAGCACTTCATCAAAACGATTGAACCAGTATAGGATTTCAAGTGTCGCAAAAATTTGGATGGTTTTCTATCTTAGATTTCAGCATTTTCGAGTAAACGTCTCACTTTATCACCTTGGGATTCTTTAAGCCTTTTGATCAACTCCGTTTTCAATTTCACGTATCTTTTTTGTGCTGAAGGGTTCGTCAGGATATCTCTCACTTCTTTGGCGGATTTTGGCTCGATGTGCGCGGCCACATAACTGAATTTTGTGTCCTCAGAAGTAATTCCCGCGAGCAAGAACTGTTGTTCGCTTTGTGAAAACAACATTTCGGGATCACCAGGCCGAAATAATACCAAGTCCTGACAACCTCATACTTGTTTGTAATTTTATTTTCACAACTCAAGATTGGCCACTAACACAAACAATCACCCAACGATTCAAATTTATTTTTCTTCATTTATAAATAGAGCAAAATGCTAAATAAATTATAAAAAGCAAGCACATTACTTCGAAAAATGTAACTTCCATTTTAATGAATAATAGTATGTATGTATACTAGGGTGCCCAAGGAATGTGTGATTTCGAATTTTGCAAACGCTACCACCTGTATTTCTTTCTTTTGGTGAAGGAATACTGCCACACAATTTTTTTATTTAAAACAATTGTTTAGATATTCCGCTAGGCCGCTTTAGCTCTAAGAATGAATTTTCTGAGTTTTCAGTTTTGCTTAAATACAAACTTAAGGCAAAAAAATTCCGTCACTCTTATGGCCATGTGATGAGTGTGTCACGTGACAAGATTCCCACCTTACCGGAACTTTTTTTATTTGTCAACTTATTTTCACATGATTAGCCACATCAAGTTGAAAATTTGGGATAAATAATAGGAAGCACTAACAAAGGTGGCTCTGGACCTAAATTGTAATAATCATGAAAAAAGCAACAAAAAAATTTTTACAAAAAAACTTTTTTTATGATTATTACAATTTAGGACCAAAGCTGCCTTTCTTAGTGCTTCTTATTTCTAATCTCAAATTTTCAACTCGATGTGGCTATTCGTGTGAAAATAAGTTGAAAATTAAAAAAAGTATCGGTAAGGTAGGAATCCAGTCACGTGACCCATTCGTCACATGGCCTTAAAAGCAATTTTTTATCTATTAAGGAATAAGCTCTTAACTGTATTGAACAAACCAAAAATATGATTGGGCTTGGAATATAAAAATATGTAATTTAATTACAATAATTGGTCTTAAATAACGTACAAGGTATAAGATGACATACTTCAGACCAAATAAGAAGACCTTGACAATGTTGAGAAGATCCTTTAATCATCGACGTTTCGAGAGTAAAATGCGTTCCTATTTAGGAAAACAGCAATCCAAGTCATATAAAGGTCGTTTATTTTTAAGTAATTGAAAAACGCAATAACCAAAAAGGATGTAAAAAAGACTTGCAATTAACTATGGATTGCAAAAGAACATCTAATACTATATTATGTCAAAAAGTAAATTCTTATTAATAGATGGTAGAAGTTAGATTGCGATGTTATGCGTCTGAGTAAATAAATACTTAAATAACGTAAAAAGTATAAGATGACATACTTCATACTTCATTAATAACACAGGCCCACAAAAAAATGTAGTGTCACATCCCTGAATCAGACCCATGCATCCCTACGTATTTTTCATCGCTGAATCCGAATCCGTGGTCAAAAAAATTCATATACTCTATACATTTTTAGCTAGAGCCAAAAAACACCCCTAGAATGGGGTGAAAATGGGATTAAGCAACGAGCATAGTTGTTGCATCCTAATCAATCGAATTATACAAATTTTCAAGTGTATAGCGCATACAATTTATTTTTAACACCCCTTCCCACCAACCCCACCTACCCCCTAACACAGCTAACCCCTAAAAACCACCTCCACCAAACGACAAGCAGGCTAACCCACCTACGCCTGGGAACAGCGAGTTTAGTCGCCTATTTTTTTTAAATAATTACATTCGACACCACAAGCGTGCTAGCCCACGTACCCCCTAACTCATCCAACCCCTAGAAATCAATCCAACCAAACTACAGGCAGGCTAACCCACCTATCATGGAAACATCAAGTTTAGTCGCCTATTTTTTTGAAATTATTACATTCGATACCACAAGCGTGCGAACCCACGTACCCCCCAACTCACCTAAACCCTAGAAGCGAATACTACAAAACCACAGGCAGGCTAACCCACCTACCCCGGGGAACAGCGAGTTTAGTCGCCTATTTTATTGAAATAATCACATTCGACACCACAAGCGTGCTAACCAACGTACCCCCTAACTCACCTAACCCCTAGAAACGAATCCTACCAAACCACAGGCAGGCCAACCCACCTAACCCTGAGAATAGCGAGTTTATTCGCCTATTTTTTCGAAATAATTACATTCGACACCACAATCGTGCTAACCCTCCTGCCTTCTAACTCACGTAACGCCTAGAAGCCAATCCTACCTAACCAGAGGCAGGCTAACCCATCTGCGCCTGGGAACTGTGAGTTTAGTCGCCTTTTTTTTTTGAAATAATTACATTCGACACCACAAACGTGCTATCCCACGTATCCCCTAACTCAACTAACCCCTAGAAACCAATCCTACCATACCACAGACAGGCTAACCCACCTATCATGGGAACATCGAGTTTAGTCGCCTATTTTTTTGCAATGATTACATTCGACACCACAAACGTGCTAGCCCACCTACCTCCTAACTCACCTAACCCCTAGAAGCCAATCCTACCCAACCACAGGCAGGCTAACCCACCTACCATGGGAACAGCGAGATTAGTCGAAACTCTACACCTGTTTTTTTTTTTAAACTCTACCCCTATGCCAAGTTTCATGAAAATCGGCACTGGACGGTAAGTGTCCTGAGTCAAACGTAATACTAATAAGCTACCCCTACAGAGTTGAAAGAAACTACCCCTCAGTTTAAAGGTCGTGGGTTAGCACGCTTGTGGTATCGAATGTAATTATTTAAAAAAAGTAGGCGACCAAACTCGCTGTTCCCAGGTGTAGGTGGGTTAGCCTGCTTGTGGTTTGGTGGGATCCATTTCTGCGGGTTGAGTGAGTTAGGGAATACGTGGGTTAGCACGCTTGTAGTGTCGAATGTAATTATTTCAAAAAAATAGGCTACTAAACTCGCTGTTCGCAGGGTTAGGTGGGTTAGCTTGCTTTCGGTCTGGTAGGATTCGTTTCTAGGGGTTAAGTAAGTTAGGGGGTACGTGGGTAAGCACGCTTGTGGTGTCCAATGTAATCATTTCAAAAAAATAGGCGGCTAAACTCGCTGTTCCCAGGTGTAGGTGGGCTAGCCTGCTTGTCGTTTGGTAGAGGTGGTTTTTAGGGGTTAGCTGGGTTAGGGGGTAGGTGGGGAGGGGTGTTTCAAATCAATTTTATGTGCAATACACTTTAAAATTTGTATAATTCGATTTATTAAGATGCAACAACTATGCTCGTTGCTTAAAATCATTTTCACCCCATTCTAGGGGTGTTTTTTGGCTCTAGCTAAAAATGTATGGGGTATATGAATTTTTTTAACCTTGGATTCGGATTCAGCGATGAAAAATACATGGGGATGCATGGGTCAGATTCAGGGATATGAAACTAAATTTTTTTTTTTGTGGGACTGTGTAATTAATGGTCTGAAATGGCCTCTTAATATTGTTTTTTTTTTTTTTTGAAAATAGTATGCACAGGATTTCTTCTACAATATAAGGAGAATATTCTTGATGAGGAATAAATTAAAAATACTTATACCGTTTGAATGAAAAAAGTCTTGCATTTCGAAATATACACAAAAGAATTACAAGTTTTCAAATGCTGGGTCCGGTAATATCTCCACAATTTCTTTTTTGCTTAACAATATTCAGGCACAATTCCTCAATAAATGGTAATAATTTGCTAGAGGTGACATAATTTTGTATCCTTGAATTTTTAGGTTTTTTAAAATTGAAATATACGAATATTCATTTTCAGACGTAAAGAGGCCTAGTGGAATCTCTAAACTATTTTTAAACAATAAAATAAAATTTATGGCAGTTATTTTCAACAAGAGTAGAAACTTTATGGAGTAGCGCTTGCATAATTTAAAAACAAACGTTTTCGGGCACCCTAATGTATACATACAATTAGAGCTGAAAAAGTAATGATTACGAATAATATGAGGATTATTATTTTCAAGTGCATAAACCAGGAAACCTGAAAAATCGACGAATTATTGGGACTTAATTTTTTCACCGGAATTTTTTACATTTCTATTAAAAAAACCTATATTTCATATGCTTTTCAATATCACTTGTGAAATTTATTTCAATTGTTTCGAAGGCGGCTAGTAATCTAGTGATTTTTTCGGCAAAATGAGTTTTAGGGAAAATTAAATTTCGCACAAGTGAATACCTACCGATTTTAATTTCTAAATTGTCAATTTTGAATGTTTCAAAATTTTTGTATCCAGCTTATATGTGACCGTCTGTAAAGAAGGGGCCTACTGCGAAAAAAATCGAATTTTAATTTTTTACACCAATGAAATATTTTTTATTTTCTGTTTCATAATAAAAAATATTATTCTTGTATCCGAAAAGTTCGAAGTGTTATTAAATTGCAAAGTTAGACCCTGTTATGGAGTTCCTGTGTTGAACAGCCTCTTGAATATAGGCTTAGTAGACGGATAATTTTATTACTTTTTATAGTCACTTTTGGTATATTCTAGTTTCAGTACGTAGAATATGCCCGTTGTTAGAATGTGAAAATCATAATCATTATAACCATCAATAATTAATGAATATAATAATTGAAGGGTTGCAATACAGAACTAGGTAACCAACATTTTTAGCGACAATGCGGTTTTCGTTTAAAAATGAATAAAATAATTTATAAAATATTGGCTTTTTAAAACTAGATAGCTGACTCTCTGTATTTATTGCATAACCTCATACCTTATATCTCTGCAATGTGCATCTCGATTTTTATGTACAGTATCATTTCGAATAAAACCTAGAAATATTGTTTCAAAAGTTATCATGATTGTGGCTTTCTGACAATGAAACAATGATATAATTATCGCGTTCAGGCTATTTATTTTGTAGTATTTTATTTTGAAGCTATTAATTTACTTCTTTTTTTTATTCGTTCAAGTAACATGCAATTTGCCGCTTCTTTAGCACCAAAGTACCAATAAAATTGTAACCCAAAATCCTAAATCTTCTTTTTCCACAAAAACAACTTTTTAAAACTAGTTTCGGAACGGAATGGAAGCTTCTAATGTGTCCCCTAAGGGTTTACATTTTTCTTGTATCTCTTCCCTATTCCTTCATTCCTTCACACACACTCCACACACTTACTTGGTGGTGGGAGGGGGACCTACAGTTTAAGGTGGGTTCCGAACCACCAAGAGCAA
Source organism: Andricus quercusramuli (assembly GCA_932178445.1). NCBI lineage: Eukaryota > Metazoa > Arthropoda > Insecta > Hymenoptera > Cynipidae > Andricus > Andricus quercusramuli. Next base: position 15,556 of record CAKNXH010062840.1, on the reverse strand, counting down.
AAGCCTTAAGTACTTTGAGAACCTTTTTCTCTATAGGTACCGGTCCCACGACTCTCCAGAGATGAGCAACTCCCTTGCTAGGCTAGTGTTCACCGCATGGGCCACCGAGGTTCTTCCAGACTGCGAGGCGGGACTCGAACCCGCAAGCCGACGGAGTGGGTCCAAAGCCTATGCCTTAACCCCCACGACCATCGTCCCACTTTTTTTTCAAACTAGTTTCCACTCAGTTTCTTGCCTCACCAATAGAAACAATATTTCTTGTAATTATTATAGTTTAATTATGAAAGAATATATACTTTTCTTCTTTTTACAGACCTTTCAGCAAAAAATCGTCCGTTATGTTAGGAATACGTCACACTAAATATTTATTTTTCTCGGAGCTGAATAATTTTTCTATATGATTTTCTTTCTTTTTATACAGCAATCCCATATTTTGGATAAAAATTTGTATCTTCCTTTTTTGCAAATTGCGAATTAGGTTTTTATTTGCTATCCACAAACGATTTTCAGAAAATAATAACACTCCATCTACTAGATGGGGTGTTATTTATTATATTTTAAATTGCCGAGCCTGTTCAAATCTTAGGTTCTGTGTTCGATTCCTGCCAGATTCTGCCAGATTCATGTATGATTCACTTTTTCTATTTCGGCTTACTTAATAACATAATTTGGATATATATAACGTATAATATATAATATATAACGTATAATTAGGATAAATGATATAATTCTATGTAGTTCAATAGTGTGAGTGTGCTTATGTGAAGGCGTTACCTTCACCCGTGAAGCGTTTGTATCCTTTGTATTGTCGCAACCAGAATTTCATGCCATTTATAAAAAATTTCAACATATAAATAATTTGAGAAATTTCATATATCTGCAAGGAAGAATTCCTCATCCTCAATCCATGGATTAATAAAATTTAATATACAGAAATTATAAGATAGAATAAATTCCACTTTCTATAAGTTTTTTCAAGTATATCGATTATAATCCTTACATAAAAGACGGGTAAAAAACAACCATCTATCTTGATAATACACAGAGAAAAGCTAGGCTCATCTTGAGTCGGATCTTGACCCAAAATTGAGACGCAGCATTTTTCAGTCAGAAAGGACTTAAGCTAAGTTGTTAAGAGGTACTTGCAACGCAATCAAAAATTGAATTTTATCGATTTTTTTCCAAAAAATGAAAAAACACTTTTTGTTAAAAGTTTGTCTATTTGAAAGAATATTATATAAACCTAATTTACACTAATTTTCTTTTCAGAATATACATTATTTCATGAGTTACTACTGATACACCGTAGTATGATTTTTTGAAGGTGTATTGCGGTGAGCAACACTGCTCAGGACTCGATCATCTAAAATGGGAAAATCAAAAATATTTCAATAAATTATCAGTTTTTCTAGTCCTTAACCGAAGGAGTTTTCGATGAAAAAAAATGCCTTCGAGTAAGGACTGCTTTTTCATATCACAAAAAAGGTTGCCAAGTTTGGAAATGATCGGTTAAGCGGTTTTCTAGAAATCTTGCTCACCGACTTTGAAAACGTCGTTTCGAGAAAAACGCATTTAAAGTTTTGAATACTATTTACATGAATATAATTTTTTTTACTTACACAGAATCATCAATTCCGAACAAGTCACGAACTTTACCGAGCCAGTGTAGTTATGCTAAAAATGGCGTCGTTCTACTATACGTGAAAATCGTGTTCTATACGCTATCCAGTTAGTATATAGATCAGTGGCCTAGACGGACCTGCCTACGCTTCCGACTGAATAACTTCTACAATTTCATTCAGATTCCATTAAGACTTTCAGAAAATATTTTTTAAATGATGTACTTTCAGAAAATGTCAAAACCCAAAAATCGAATTCTTCAAAATTTGCAAGAAGGGTTAACCCCTTAAAAGAAGCAAAATTTCATAAAGTTGCCCCGACAACGATTGAATTAGGACCTGAAAAAAAATAAAACGCAACAAAAGTAAGCCTAGATTTTTTCTGTGTAACAAATTTCAAAGTATTTTGTGAAAATTTATGAAATATATACCAAATCTATTACTTGGGAATTTGTATTTAAAATAAGGCAATTACGTATTTATCGTTTCAATTCTATTTACATACAGTTTTAATAATATATCTCATTTATTGGTCTTATTTCATTTTCTTCTGAAAGTAAATAACAATTCTTCTATGATATCGAAATTTACCAGACCTCAATGAACCACGAGGCATCCACGATTAAGCTCACAAAGTTCCTCGCTTCGTCGAACTCGAATAGAGAACCCGCCTCTACTGCTCAAGCCCTGCTCAAACAGTAAATGTCATAAACTCGATTGAAGCTTATAGTCAAAAGTTTAAATTGTTCCAGGAAGCAGGGGAAATCCTCCAACGGCACCGGGAAAGGCACAATTTTCTACGCCAGCTTCCGTGATTCCTTATCAAATCACGTCGATACTAATGAAACGAGAACACTGCGTTTCCGAAAATTATTTTGAATGTAATTAATATAATATGCATACCATTGTACCTGGAAAATAAGTTATATTGATAATTAATTTTTGTGATGAGAATGATTCATTTCCATAGGGCAATGTGAATACATCGAACTAGTTCTAATTTCATAATATTGATGAATTGTGAAGAAAAAAAGAAACTGTCACAATGACAAATTAAAGATATAGAACATTGGTTTTAACTGTAGATTAGTAATATGGTGTTTTTACTTGTGTTGATATTGTGGGATGCTGCGATACACCACGCCTTCCTCGTAGGCGCAGTTCTTTCTACAAACAATAAATTATTTGTTATACTCATAGTTTAATTTCTTTGTTTTTTTATTGAAGAAGAGAATATATTGAATAATGGTTAAATAACCACCGTAGGGTCCCACTGAGAGGAACTGCCATTTAAAAAGTGACATCAGCTCCCAGTAAAACCGCGGTAAATCACACTTATGGCCACGTCACACAACCGTGAGATGGGTGGTCACAAGGGACAATAAAATCACAACGACAGGCCGGTGAAAACCTCGTGCGTCTTCCCTACTGAAAAACCCGACGTCGGATCCTACGTCGGATCCTAATAGTTTCCTGCATCGTAGCCGACGTCGTAATCCACGTAGGATCCTACGTCGGATCCTGATAGTTTCCGACGTCGGAAACGACGCAGGAAACGTCGTCGAGTATTGGGATCGTTTCCGACGTCGGAAACTATTAGGATCCTCATAGGATCCAGCGAGATTTTCTTTAAAAATAAAATGTTTATGGAATAATAATTGTTAGATACTTAATTCTCAATTTATAGAAGAACAATAAACAAAACTATAATATAATATACACTATATAA
>CAKNXH010062839.1:103845-148729 GCA_932178445.1 Andricus quercusramuli | reverse complement strand
TTTTTTTCAAAATAGCCGGACTTTTTGGTATACTATAGATATTGCCATTGAAAAAAATGTTAGTCTAACACAAGCTAGTAATTAAAAAAAAAATAAAATTCTGCATTTATAAAGCTGCAGTAATGTAAATGGGAAAGAGTTACATCATATATGACGTAAAACCAAAAGACATGATTTATTATTTTTCTAATTAATTCAAAATTCAATCCGATTTAGCATATTGAGCATTTTTCTTTCAATCACATAGAATATTCATTCACTAATTAATTTACTGAAATAAAAGTCGTTCCATGATTACATAAGTTTTTCATTCATTTCCTTTTTTCATTTTTTGTTGTTGTTTTACTTCAATGCAATGAAAATGTGCATTAGTTAACGGCGCCCAATAACTTAGAATCTCCCTTCGGATCTCTTTGACTTTGCGCCTTGAAGATTGAAAGAGGAAAAAATAATTCCGGAAGCTGCTCGTCACCCTCGGAAGTGAAAAGACTTTTCCACAAATGTCTATGCCAGACTCATACATTGAAAGTGGCCTTGTGAGCGTCTTTTCAGCCGCTGTTGCGACAGTGTGGTAGTTACGGTTGAGGGCAACTGTGTGGAATATCGTATATGGACACCAGGGGAACCCTGCTGGGGAATATTCGACTACTGTGCTTTGGGAGAGGTAATGCCGATTTAGGGGAAGTCGATATCTATCGTATTGTTCAGGCTGATTTACGAATGCTTTCATTAGGAGGGTCAGCATGAAAAAACCAAAAAAGTACAGAATGTCATGTCATTCCTCCATTGCCTTCCTGATTTACGGTGTTACGCTAATAAACAAAATGACGCTAATGCAAATAGGTTTGAAACGCTTCAGTGTATCACAAATTGCGTGAAATGTCACCTTTATTTTCTATTCTCCTCATTTCATGCAACTCTAAATATACTCAAATTACTTCCAAAAGGGTAATTTTTCAGATAGCCCAATCTAGGCTTATCTAGATTGATTTTTTATTTCAGTTATGACAGAAAGTTTCATCAAATTAAGAAAACTCCACTCAGCATTCAATGTGGGAGAAACGATCGAAGAACGAAAGAGAAATAAGTTGAACGAAAGGCCTAAAAGATATTACAGCTGCCATCTATTGGAGACGGGAAAAACTATTCTAGCCGCAGATCGTATTCTCCCAGGCACGCGTAAAGAATAATAAACCTGAGGAATCTTACAAGTGGTAGCTTTCGGTGGCAATCAGTTTTATAGACTGAAAAAAGAACTTTTTATTGACTCAAGGAATGGAACTCGGATATAATTAGCGACTGAAACTGAAATTTAGTTACAGGCAATGAGAACCACCTTAAACATAAATCACTCCTAGCTCAACGTCTCTCTGGCAAAAGGCGCCTCAGCATTATTTATTATGATGTTTTACGAGTTGTAAATAATATTTACACATGACGCGGTGATATTAGGGCCCGGTTATGTTGTTAATAAAATTCCCGTTTTTTGCTGTTTAGGGAGTACTACCTATCCTATTCTCCCACGGTTAAAAACAAATCGAAACCGGTTCAGATTAATTAGGGTTGATTGGAATTGGAATAAAAGGATGGGGAAAAGGCTTTAGATTGTGTTTTGAAAATGTTAAAAAAAATGAGAGGAGCGATGGGGTAGGAATAGGGAAAGGGTTGGGAAAGAGAGAGTTTGTGTAACGGGAAGGGCATGTTCAGAGAAAAAGATAGAAGACAGGGTCATGGAACGGATCAGCTGATCGGAGGCGCGCGCGAGTTTACGAGTTACGGCCGCCAATAAACCCGCCGTTCGTTGTTGCTCATGCGACGTTTCACGAGCTATAGGGACCTGGGTAAGGGGAGCAGGGGGCTGACCAGACGCATGAATGAACGATGACTTTACTTTTTTTGCGAGATATCGACACATTTGGAATGTGGACCATGATCTTTGATCCGGGATCAAATTGGGCATCTACAAATTGATGAATGAGAATTTTAATAAAGGGGATGATATCCTCTAATTGGAAACTAAACTAAAAATCACATTTAAAAAGGTCTTATCTAATCAGTTTTGGATGATATGTGGACATGTCACCAACCCATTATCAGCTAATTAGTAGCTTGTTGTAAATGGATTAGTGATTATCAATATTGCTCATTCAAACACATGGTTTACGCACTATCGTACGCTGAATTATTCCGGAACTATTAATCTGAGAGCAACGTAAAATTTCAGTACTAATTTACGAGACGGAAAACTGTCAACTTTACGACTTCAGTGGCGCGTGAGATCTACGTGAAGTCGCGTGTACGTGAAAGACGCGACCATCTCGACCCTGACCCGCATAAAATAGCCATTTCGCTACCAATTACAAAACGATCGTTCACCTTGTGAAATAGGCTAAGGCGATCAGTTATCTCAATTAAGACGCGGTGATTAACATCTGCAATTATCAAGAATTCAGTGCAATAGGGCTAATTGCATATACTTATTTGTCTTTTTAAAAAGGTCGTTAACCCTATAAGGGATAGTGCGAAATTGGTACCAAATTAATTAAAAGCTCTTGGGAATTTTATCACATCGAAAAATATCTAAAACATCCAACTAAACTCTGACTATATATGTATACATTCTCAGTTTCCTGTTCTACCTACCGGTTAGTCATTTAGATAATTATGTCTCTAATCAGATTCTTCGAACAGGACCACCCATAACTTGATTTACCCAATTCGGCATTATTTGGATGACTCTAAACCACATCTAATTAAGCAACATTTCAGTTTTTGACACAAATATTTCGGATATGAATTTGGTGATCATGTTATGAGTAATCAGAAGAATATTATGCAAATAAAAGAAAGAGTTGATGCTTACCTGGTGGTGGATACGGACTGCTCGAAACCGGCTCAGCCGCGCCGTAGTTCCTGATGCCAGTGTAGCTGTCATGTGGGAAGGCTGCTTCAGCGACCATGGCTGCAGCCATCCTCCCCCGGTCCTCTGCAGCCGAAGGTGTCAGGTACGAAACGCTCGCCTGGGAGTGGGCATGGTGATGGCCCACCGTGTCCACTGGATGATGATGCCTCGCCGTTGTGTAGGGGGGATAGTTACACCAACTCTGCGAGAAGCTCTGATGACAGGACACTGCGGGATCCGTGGTGCCGGCTACTCCGGAGGACGAGCCTCCGGTCGACGAGGTTGTGGTAGCGACTCCTCCCGCCGAGTTGTAGGACTTGTAGTCCTTGTAGTCGGAGGTGGAACCAGCAGCCGACGTGGCTGCTGCAGGTGACCAGAAACTCAGGGTTGCGCCGGTCTTCCGGTTGTCCCTGGAGGAGCCGGAAGTGGAAGTAGGGTCCGCTGCCAGGTTGTAGTAGGTGGGAGGATTAGCGCCTCCGTACGCCTGGTGATGATTTAAAGATTCCGTCCCGGTAGAGGAGGAGTAGTGGGTGTCCTGTGGATGATGTGGGCTGTAACTCCAGCCGCCCTGGGAACCAGCTGATGAGGAGTGCGAGTGTCGAATCACCCCTGCAGCTCCGGCACCAGGAGTACCGGAGGGTTCGACGCAGGTAACGTCCCCGTAGGTGGACCCTGCTGGTGTTGCCGTTAACCTTTTGGCGGGTATGTGAAGGGGTCCTGCGGCACTGTTGCTCGCTACCGAGGAGGCGCTCGGCGAGGTCGAGCTCGCGCTGGCTGTGGGTGGAGGTGGTGCTGTCGATGCAGAGGCTGGTGCTCCTGGCGAAGTCGGTGTCGCTGCCTGCTGGTGAGAGCCTACCGATGAATTCTGCTGCTGAATTGATGCAAGAGCTGAGGTCGGGGCTACAGGTGGCGGACTGTCTTCGTAGGGGGTGCCGGGCATCATGGCCCACCAGGTCAACCCGGTGGAATTCCCCGTTCCGGTGGCTGTCCCCATTGGCGTGACGGAGCCAGGGTGGCCCACGCCGGAGCCGCACAGCGGCGCGGCGTGCACATTGTCGTACAGCGTCGCCGTTGAGCAAGCCACGTGATCGGTGATGGTGCAAATAGTGGTCGTGAATTTCCGGTATTATAACGACGACCGCGATATCGATTGTGATAAGAAACCGAGATTCCGCGAAGCGCGGGGTTGTCGACGAGTGGATGGCGATTGAGATTCACCAGGAGGTCGTCGTCATCGTCGTCGTCGGTGGTGAGGTAAATAAAGGAAGCGCGTGCGAAAGATAGGTGGGGATAGGTAGAGCGTGAGAGGGAGTCACGGGTTGGAGGTAGGTTGGGGGCAGCAGACAGGTGGAGGGGTGGATACACGGCGGGACGAGTAAGAGCGCCAAAGGCAAGTCCGGCGGACCGAGATAACGATGTTAGCGTTGATGAAAAATCCAAGCAGGTCGACGAACGAGTAGAGTCCAGTGTCACGTGCGGAGATCAGGTTTCAAATTGGTCCAGGTTGAAGTAAGCACAGGGCGATTGAAACAAAAAGCAAAGTACACGATACACTTTAATATGTTGGTCTGAATGATTCAAAAGAATGGGATGTTTGAGTCAGTCAGCTCAAACGTTCACAATAACTGTGGGGGGTAGAGATATTCGATGACATGTCACATCGAAGAACACACATGGAAATGTCACTTTGACACTTGGCAATCGTTACCCTCTCTAGATCAAGGGTCAGTATAATAACGAGATCTTCACTTTTAGGTTTCACTCCAAATTGTCTAAGACGATTAACCCGCATTTCATAACTCTAGGTCAACTATTATCACAGTCATCACGATCATTACACGCTTCACCCTCACTAAAAGTCACCGAACGTTGACAGGCCACGCGGTTACAGACCTGTCAAGTTGAAAAAAAAATTTTTTTTCACTGATTGAACCTTGAATTCAGGAGGGTTCCTGATCCTAGGAATCAACTTCGTTTTCTCTTTCCGCGTATCCAAAGGCAGGTAGTCTCAGAAAGCTCGAGACAATGTGGTAGCAAGGGGTCGAGTAGGTCCTGAGTGGGACAATACTTCACTCACACACAATCACACGCATTAAAGATCCCCTTTCTTCTCGTTGGCCTCGCTGAGCCGAACTGAACTGAACGACGACTGAGCTCTGCCAGTCGCTTCGAGTCGACAGCCAGAGACGACGGTCGCGCGATCTCTCGGCTTGTTCCCCCAACCAAACTACCAACGACGTCACCCATCCTATCCCCCCTCTTTTCACCGATTACTCTCCGGCTCCCCCCTGCACCCACGTTCAAACTACCCCCTCTTGCGTCCCTGCCTCCCCACCCACCCTTCCACGTAGCGCCAGACACAAACAAACTAACACAAGCTCGTCCTATCCCGCGATACCCTGTGCGCGGAGCTATCCTCTTCTCTTTGGGATTCGAGCGGTACCTGATTGAGAAACTGGAACGATTGAAATAAAGACTCTCGGCGGAGAGAGATTACGTTGAAGGTGTATCTTCAGATAGGAAAGCGGATGAAAAGTGGTCAATATAAGTCGATAATTAGCAGGATCATTATCACCCACTTGAAGAAGGAAGCCCTAATGGTTTCGTAGATGTCTTCATAAATTGGCATGAGCTTTCTCTTCATGATTTTTATACACGATGGTCGTATATCATGAATCTTTTAGAGTTTGGATCAGAGTGCTTTGACAGGCAATAAAATGAAAGGGTTAGACATCTTCTTTAGGGAAGAGGTAATGGTAATATTGAGGAATAGTAATCTGGAGGAAGGGTAATCTTTTTTCCCCTTTCCTTTACATATATAATGAGGGATATGGAACTGATGAATTATTCGGGTCAGGGGATCGGAATTGGCTCGAATGGTTACTCCAGGTCGATGGGTTCCAACTTCGTAGACGGATTATACTCCAGTCGCGAGTGATAACCGCGCGAGCTGCGATCGTTATAACGGGCAAACGCGATCATGAATGGACTTTATAGCGTCCCCGGCTCCTATAGGTATAGATGGAATGCTCAGTTTAGTAACTACGAGTTACCACGAGACACTTACAAGTTCACGTCACGAAGTTTTAGTAACGTAAGCATTTGATCGTCTTGACACATTCGAATTAACCCCTTAACGCCTCAGATGTTTGCATGTTTCACGAAATTTAATCAAAATCGAACGGAATTGAAGTTTAGAAGAATTTAAATCAATCTAAGAAACATTGTTTTTCAAAATTTTGGTTTATTCAAATCACAGAAAAAAGAAAAGGATTCTGGTAAAAAATGTTAGTGGTAATCTAAGCATTTAAAAAAATTAAGATCGGTAAGGGGAAAATGAATGATCACTAATTTTTCATTTCAACCCCGCTCCTCGCTTTTTGCAAGCCAAGATTACCCCAGGAATTTTTACTTTTACTTGAATCAATTTTTATTCTTTGTGTTTTCGGTGATATTCTACAGGGCATGTTCCAACATTGTGAATACTAATTATTTCTACAACCATTTTTAAATAGAGTATGAAATGCAATCTCTGTATTTTCATTATTTTTGAAATTATTGATTCAGTGGAAACTTTATTAGAAGATGGTGTAGTGCACTTTAAACGATTTTACACTGTAAAAAAAAGCTAAAAATTATTCTTACCATCATAATACATATGAAAAATCTGGATGAAATATATAATAATTTGCATCAGAAATCAACCTTTATATGTATTGTTAATTAACAATGAAGTAAAAATTAAAATTAATTTTCGACCCAATTGCCTGGATTGTTTCTTTCGTTTAAGATCTAGGTGAAGAATATACAGGAGTTTTTTGTAGAGCATAAAAAAAGCTTGAAAATGATCCTCATTAGAACTCTTTGCGACTAATAGTTTACGATATATTAATTTGTTAATAAAAGTTTTTGTTGAACCAAAAAATGTATTTGGGTCAACTAAATATTTTGTTGTCCATATAATAACCATACTCTATGGTAGAATCAACAAAAAATTTCTCGAAATAACCAAATCGTCTTCTGAGTGTATGCTTATCCGAAAATACGGTACCATTAATTAACGAATTAATATCTCGTAAGCTGTCAGTCACAACTGGTTCGAATTGTGTTAATTTTAAAGATTTTGTAATGCTCTTCAAAAAAAGTATTTTACACTTTTCACCTATCTCTTAAGTGGAAGCAGCAATCCAAGCAAACGTGTTGAAAAACTGTTTTAATTTCACTTCATTTTTAATTCACAATATAAAATAAAATACTGTTGGCAATTTTAATTAATTTTGTAAATATTCATTTTTTAATCACGTGTCTTAATTTATTGAGTTGTTACCTTTTACGAAACTATTTTAACCTAACATTATTTTGAATTGACCGAAATTAAACAAATCTGTCTTAATGTTACTTTTATTCATTGTGGAACCCTTTCAATAATTTTCTTTTTTCTTCTTTACATCAAGAATTTCACGAGTCTTATCTTGATTTGAATTTCCCTTCGATTATTTTCAATTATGAAATACATTTATTCACACCACTCAAATCACATTCAGTTCCGGCTTCGCTCAAATTAAAAGTCTCAGAACCTCGTGAGGATTTCAGATTTCGGTCAGCAAACAATAAAACTTCGCGGAACCTCACTACATCGTCCAAAAATTGGACCCCAAATTACGAATAAAATACCAAGAATTTCGTCTTTGGATTGCCAAGTGTCATGTAATGTGTCGCCCTTCATGCGGTAGTCATAAATTGTAATGTGACCGTTCCATATCCAAAAGTAAAATAGTCTTTGGTACTATTAGCAATATTTGAATCGAAACTAGGTCATGCTTTAAGGGACACTTCTAAATTTAAATCAGTCAAAATCTCAGGGGCTCTTTGCAAGACGATTGCGTCCAGGCGGGAAAATATTGTCTATATCTGATGCACTTCGTGCAGTGACTCACCTTGTAATCCGGCCACGGTTGAGGATCGGAACACGGGGGGGAACCTGAAATGTTAGCAAACATAGTACGTGAGCCAAACGCTACATCAGATAAAAAAAGTCACATAAATGTCGAATTTAACGATCCTGATAAGTAAATATCGAGCACGCGTTCTCCTCGGTATTAGTTTTGTCCCTAATGTAATTGTATGATGTACAATGTTCACAATGTTCACAAGAACCTCTATTAGAAAGAAGGGACAATTTCCTTTTTCGTCATGAAACTGAGTCATAAAGTAATAAAGACAAAACCCTTGTTTGATTTAAGTTATCATAAGATTCCAGAAATGAACAAATGAAATATAATTTTATATCGGAAATATCGAGGGTAATTTTAAGAGTAAGACCAATAACAAAAATTTAACCTATTGAAATATTTGTAAGATTTATTACAATATCCGAAAAATTGGGTTTTAAAATGCTCATTGGTTTTCGAATATAAAGAAGGCAATCGGGAGTGTTTTCAGTAACCGTAAAATTGATGGGCCTGTAACCTGTTCTGGTAATTTTCATCTCGATCATGACTCCACATTTATATTTCCGAAACCACTCAAAATTGTTCTATGTTCTGAGGCTCATTTTAAAGCTGGCATTTCAATACTCTCAAATCTGAATCAGCGATAATTTTGCGAAAGAAGTCCCTGCAACGTTACAGTTGAATAATAACTTAATAGGTTTGAAAATCACTTTCATTTTCATATTTCAGACTTCACAAATCTTTTCCCTATTCCTCCCTTTTCCCTTTTCTTTGAATTCTACATTTTTCTAATTAAAAGAAACTTTCCCTTTTTCTCGGTTTTTCGTTTAAATGCTAATTATTTTTAAGTAACAAACTATTTATGGTTTAAAACTGATTTTTGTTTAAAAGTCTATCATATTTTTGGTTCGGAATTCATTCTGTTTGGTAGAAAACTTCAAAATTTTTTGGAAATTGGTTTCATTTTGGGTTGAAAACCAATTTTCTAACAAAAAATTAAACTATTGCGTTTTGGGATGAAAATTTATCTTTTTTAGTTGAAAATTCAGCAATTTAGTTGAGAGTTCATGTATTCTGCCGAAGAATTATCTTTTTGGTTAAATGTTGAACTCTTTTGTTAAAAAGTTTTTGTTGTTCTTAATGACTCATAATTTCAGTTGATCTCTGTTTTGTTTAACAATTGAACTATTTTGTTGGAAATTGCTTTTTTTTTTTTTGGTTGAGAATTAATTTTTTTTTAATTGAAAATGTAACTATTTCATTTTTTTGTTGAAAATTTATATATTTAATTGAAATTTTATTCTTTCTAGTTGAAAATTCAAACATTTCTTTCAAAATTCCTCTTTTTTTTAGAAAAATTTTCTTCTTGGTTAGAAATTCATCCTTTTGGTTGGGAATTGATCGTTTTCAGTTGGAAGTTAAACTATTTATAGTTGAAAATTCGTATATTTTATTTCAAATTGTTTTTTTTAAAACAAGTTCATCTTCTTGTTCGCAGAATCATCTTGAACTCTTTAATTGAAAATTAATTCTTTGTTGTTGTTAATGATTGATAATTTTAGTTGAAAATTCGTCTCTTTGGTTGAAAATTGAACTATTTTGTGAAAAATCCTGTTTTTTTGTTTGAGAATCAATTTTTTAAACTGAAAATCTAACTATTCCATTTTCGATTGAAATTTTATATTTTTAATTGATAATTGATATTTCTCAATTGGAAATTCAAATATTTATTCGAAAATTCAGCTTTTTTGATAGAAATTTATTCTGTTGGTTGAAAATTCATAGGTTTTTGTTGAAAATTCATCCTTTTTTATTAAAAATGCAACCGTTTGGGATATATCTATTTTTTCGAAACTTCGTATTTTGTGGTTGAATTCAACTGTTTTTGATTTCAAATAAATTTTGTTGTTGTTGAAATATCAAATATTACATGTTTCGTTGAGAATTATTCTTTTTTGGTTGACAAATCAACTACTTTGTTTAAAGTTTAACTACATCGTAAAAAATTCATTTTTTGCTTGAAGATTCATCGTAATAGTTAAAAATTAACTTTTTTGTTGAGAATTCATATTTTTGGTTAACATTTTTACTATTTCAGTATGAAATGCAATTATGTGGTCAAAAATTGAATTACTTATTTGAAACTTCAAATATTTGGCAGAAAATGAACCTTTCTGTTGAAAAATCATATTTTCGTCTTGAAACTTCAAGTGTTTGTAGATAATTCTTCTTCTTAGCTTCAAAATTCAACAATTTGTTTGAAAATTCCTTCCTTTTGATAGAACATTATTTGGTTACAAATTCATCTTTTTTAGTTGAAAATTTAACTACTTGGTTGAAAGTTAAACTACTTTATAAAAAGTATTTTTGTTTAAGATTCATCTCTTTGATTGTTAATAATTGAACTATTGTCTTGGAAGTAATTTTTTGAAATTAAAATTTAACAATTCCATTCTTGATTGGAAACTGATCTTTTGTAGTTGACAATTCAACTATTTGCGGTTGAAAATTCATCTTCCACCAGAAAGTTCATCTTTGGTGTTTGAAAATTCAACTATTTCGCTAAAGTCATTGTTTTTTTTTTCGAGAATTCAACTGTTTTGTCAAAAATTCGACCTTTTCGATTGAAAATTCGTCTTTTAAGGTGAAAATAGTAAGCTCTATTGTTTGAAAATTCATCTTTCCTGGCTAAAAATGAACTATTTTTTTGAAAATTCGTCTGTTTAGGTTAAAAAATAATCTCTTTTGGTGGAAGAAAAGAAAATCTTTCTTGGTTGAAAATTCAACTATTTTTTTTTGTATTTGCAATATATTTCGACTTGAATTTTTAGGAATTTGAAGCGTTTCATATTGAATTTAATATAGTATTTACAATAATTTGATATAAAATAATTGTGAAGTCTATTGTAATATTTTGCATTAATCTTGATTCATTACCGCTGCTTGTTCACCACACCTAACCCGTATATAATTTCAATCAGCGTATAAGCTGATTAGCAGTATACTCAATTTACGAACATTTCCCATAAAGTGATATGCATCCAACAAATCTGAAAATGATCTTACTTTCGGATCGAATTTTTAATCGAATTTTAGAACCTCTGTATTGAAATCTATAATTGAAATAGTGATATTTGATGAATCGGAAAATTGTGTACATACCTGTTGCACAGATCGAAAGGGAGAAACGGCTTCTCCACCGTGCCGAACACTTTGAGGCCTTTTGTCTACTGGTTGGGGGGAAAAAACGTCAGCCTGGAACGAAACAAGAAGTGCCGATTAAACGGTGTACTCGCCGATATAACGCGTTAGTAATAGGCCGCGCGCGGCCATGACTTTTATACATGGGGCGAATGGTTTATGTCGCGCCAGGTATAAAGTTCCATGGCTTGTAGAGTCGTTAATGGGCGCCACCCCGTAACGACGATACGCTTCTCGACGTACATTCAGAAGCTACTTTCACCATACTACTTTAGTCGCGGCGCGGCATAACCTATCAGAGTCTACTTTGGTCTCTGCAGAGTAACCCATGTTGCTCAAATAAGCGCCAGCATAAAGGTTTTTCTTTGAAAATACCAATTAACTGTTGGTATTGCGAGTTGTTTATCAAAGAAATGGAATGGGGTCGATGAACCACTTCTCAATTAGTTTATGAACTTGTTCGCATTGTGTGTTTGTTATTTGGAAAATTGGTTCCTTCATTTGTGGATTGTACCATACCATCTAGGATAAAAATGACATACTTCAGACCAGAAAAAGACATCGATGATGTTGAGAAGATCCTTTATTGTCAATGTGACAATAAAAAAATGTTCTCCTCAACAGGAAAAAAAAACCTAAAGTCAAAATCAAGTCTTTAGTAAAATTAGAGTAGCTAATATGTCGCATCAGATGAAGAAACCATCCTCTCAAATTCAACTCTCGAGTTAGTTCTGTAGTTTTTAGTATTCTGAATTTGATCATGTTTGAAGGTAGTTCAGTCCATCAATGAAACAAATGAAGGCCAAATTGAAAATTGTTCATAAGAATAGATGTAAATAATTCATTTTTGAAAGGAGAAAGAACAAGCGTTTCGCTCCACATTGATGATTAACATCAATTAAGTCAATACCACGAGATGTTAATCATCAATGTGCGGACGTTTGTTCTGTCTCCTTTTTAAAAATTAACTTCTTATATATATTTTGATAAACAATTTTCAATTTGTCTTTCATTTTTTATTGATGGACTACACTACCTTTCAGCATGGTCAAATTTAGAAGACTAACAATTACATAACTAACTAGAAAGGATAATTTGAGAGAATGGTTTCTTGCAACTGCGACGATTGGCTTCTCTAATTTACTAAGGACTTATTTTTTCAATTTCGATTTTTGTTTCCTGATGAGGAGAAAACATTTGTCTCTCGAAACGTTGACAACAAGGGATCTTCTCAACAACTCGAATAGATTATAAACTTGTTCGCATTGTGGGTATGTTATTTGAAAAATTGGTTCATTAATTTTTGGACAATACTATGCAATGTAGGTATGAAAATGACATACTTCAGACCAGAAAAAGACCTCGATGATGTTGAGAAGATCCTCTATTGTTTACATTTCGCGAAACAAATGCTCTCCTTATCAGGAAACAAAAATCCAAATTCAAAAATAAGTCCTTACTAAAATTAGAGAAGCCAAAATATGTCGCATACTCTCATTGAGAGTATGGTTTTTTTCAACTGCGAAGATTGGCTTCTCTAACTTGACTAAGGACTTATTTTTGATTTTTTTTTGATGAGCAAAGCATTTCTCTCTCGAAAATTTGACAATAAAGGATCTTCTCAACATCATCGAGGTCTTTTTCTGGTTTGAATGTCATTTTGATACCTGCTACACTTTTTATAATACATAATTATTCACTCAGACGCATAACATATAACATCGATTCGTTACTGTATATTTATAGCATTTACGGTTTAAAACTATAAAATTTATCTTTTTAAACTGTAAATTGGAAACCTTTCAATTTACTTTTTTCCGTGGAATTTGATTGTGAGTGGCTATCAGTGGGTCAGTTAATTTTCAAAGTCGTAATCATGTCTCAATTTTACGTCATTCATGACGTTAAATAACACCAATCTAATGGTGTTGTTGAGCGGATTCGGTTGATTCCAGAAAACATTTTGGTTAAATAAACTAAATTTTTGTTCAGTTGACCAAAAATTCGTTTTCTTCACTCAAGGTTTTTAATTGAATCATTCTGTTCATTTTGGAAAATATTTTATTGATTCAACCAAATATTTTGATTGGATCTACCAAATAATTTAAAAGGGGGGTTTACTAGGAACAAGAAAAATATTTAGTTTATTCAACCAAAATATTTGGTTGAAAACATAAAAATCTCATTCAAAAACAGAAAAAAGAATTCATTGGAATATTAAGTGGTTGTGTCAAAAATACGCAAGATTACTTAAAACTGTATGATTACCTAACATTGCATGATTAAGTTTCTGATAAAACATTAGAACGATTCCGTAAATCAAATAAATGAAGTACAAGTGTTGGTTAAATGAACTAAAACCTTTTCTTAGACCAGCAAAAACCCTTGAATCAACCAAATATATGGTATAATAAACCAGATTTTACTAATCAATACATATTCTCGGCTCAATCCAATATTTTGTTCATTTATCGAAATATTTTTCTGGATGCACATGATGCAAATGCGATACAAAGGATTTTGTACAGGCGTTTATACAAAACTGAACAGTGGGTCGACCACCATAATTTAGTTTGCACACTATAAACAAAGTAATTTTTCATGGAATTATTAGAAAAAATGTTCATAATAGTCGTTTTATGTAAAAACTTGATATAATAACGAATTTAGTACTGTTTATGCTATTAGGCTTCTCAAGTGTATATTCACCTAAAGGAAATTATACGCGGTTTCTAAAACGGGTCTTAATTTTACTTAGCAATTACAATCTAACTGTTATCACTATTATTGAATACTTATTACGCGGAAATTGCTTGACCCAGTGTTGATCAAATTCCGCTTATAAGGAAATTATTTATATTAATTTATTTATGCAATTTGAAACGTTCTATGTCATCAGATGATCTAGTTGAGACCCTTAGCAATATTAATCATAAGATTATTTAAGCAACACGTTCGTTCCGCAACACCGCTCAAGTCGCTGATCAGTCTCTCTAGCAATCACCCCAAGCGAAGAGCTTCACAAAGTCACCATATGCTATAGATCACATAGAAATACGCAAACTGACTGGTAATAAGTGTATTATATTGTTAATTATAGTTAGTCTTCTTGTGAGTATTTTCCATAGCTGTGGTATAACAATGAAAAATTCGAAACTTGATAAAGCCTCAGAAAACACCTCTCTCGACATTCCGCATTATCCAGGACCCTCCCAGATATTGAAAAAATTCCACAAAATGTCATTGGAACGTGAAAATTCAATAGAAAGTGTATGAATGTTTGAGAAACAAGTGAAGTTGATACCTTGTCTTTCTTTATGTCCTTTTTGTGCCGTCCGCTATCGAGAAAAGTGTTAAGGTAAATCTCTCGGGGGTGGGTTTACGGCACAT
Source organism: Andricus quercusramuli (assembly GCA_932178445.1). Classification (NCBI taxonomy): domain Eukaryota; kingdom Metazoa; phylum Arthropoda; class Insecta; order Hymenoptera; family Cynipidae; genus Andricus; species Andricus quercusramuli. The sequence goes on along the minus strand of CAKNXH010062839.1, from coordinate 134,284 downwards.
CCGGTGGGTGATGCCTCGCGAATAGAGTAAGAGAAGCGTTATGTGAAAACCGACTTGGGGACAGAATGTATTCACGGGAGACTAAAAAGTGCTTTATAGAATTCTTGAAAATGCTATCCCTCAGAAATCTGATCCTCGATTGTAGAATCATCAACACTCTAAAAAAAGGTGATCGTTCAATTTTAATACGAATCCCAATTGTAATAAAAAAGTGAAATAATTTAAAGTTAGTATTGGAGTTAGTAAAGTTAAAATCTTTATCATCTTTGTCACAGGTCATCACACAGAGCTTGCATCTCCCAGGTGACGTCACAAGTACGAAAATCCCACCCCCATTTTAGGGAACGTTTTTTTATTCGATTTAATTTGATAAACGCTTAAAATAAGACGCAAACAATTTTCGGTTGAAATATATTACCTTTTCAACAAATTAGTTGAATTTTCAACCAAAAAGATTAATTTTCTATCAAAAGAGATACATTTTCAACGAAATAATTGAGTTTTTAAGCTAAAGAGTCGAATGTTTAAAAAAAAGTTGACTTTTAAACACGAAAAGATGAATTTTCAACCATTTCTCAACCAGATAGTTGAATTTGCAACAAATAAAATTAATTTTAGACTAAATAGTTGTATTTTCAAACAAGAAAGCTGAATTTTCAACCAAATGCTCGAATTTTCAAACAGTAAAAGAATTAACTTCAACCACAAAAAGTTACATTTTTGAACAAATTGTCGAGTCTTCAAGCAATTTTTTTATAAGATATTTGAATGTTCAATCCAACAGGACAAATTTTCAATACTGTGAGACAAATGTTTAATAAATCAGTTAAATTTTTAACACACTAATTAAATTTTCAATCAAATATTTCAATTTTTCAGAAAATAATTAATTTTGCAATATGATAATTTAATTTTCAATTAAAATGATGAATCTTAAAAACAATGAATTTCCAACAAATGAGTTTAACGTTCAAACAAGTACTTTAATTTTCAAACAAAAATGATGAAGTCTCAATAAAAATGTAATAGTTGATATTTCAACCGAAAAAGAATTTCATTTTCAATAAAAAATAGCTGGATTCAATAAAAAAGACGAATTTTCAACAAAAAATGTTGAATCATCAGCTGAAACAGAATTATTTTTAACCAAACAGTTGCATTTTTAACCAAAAAAGATAAAATTCCTGCAAAAAGAGGTGAATTTTCAAAAAGGTAATTTTCAACTGAATACTTTGAATTTCTACAAAAATTATAGTTTTTTCAACCCAAAAAAAGAATTTTTGATAAAACCAATGAATTTTCAGGCCAAAAAGTCAAATTTTCTACAAAATAGTTGCTTTTCCACCAAAAAAGGTAATTTTAAACTAAATGGTTGAATTCTAAACCAAAAATTATAAATTTTAATCCAAAAAAGGGAAAGTTAAATTTGCAGTTAAAAACATTAATTTTCAACCATAAAAGAAATTTATAACAAAATAGTTTAATATTAAAACAAAAATATGGAATCTGCAACTAACAAAATTAATTTTTATCGAATTAGTTCAATTTTCAACCAAGTAGTTGAATTTTCAATGAAATATATTAATTTTCAACCTAAGAAGAAGCATAATCAATAAAAACAATGGATTTTCAAGCCTTAAATACGATTTTTCTACAAAACAGTCGAATTTTCAACTGAAAATATGAATTTTCCAGAAAAAAGGTAATTTTCAACTAAAAATGTGAATTTTCCAGAGAAAAGGTAATTTTCAACTGAAAATATGAATTTTCCAGAAAAACGGGTAATTTTCAACTGAACATATGAATTTTCCACAAAAAAGGTAATTTTCAACCAAATAGTTGAAGTTCAAGCAAAAAACGATAATTCTTCAATGAATAAGAAAATACTTAAATTTGCAGTTGAAAAAATTTATTTTCAGTTTTAACAAATTAATTTGAAAAATGGAATTGCAACAGAAAAGATGAATCTCAAACAAATAAAATTAATGTTTAACTTAGTAGTTGACCAATAAATACGAATTCTCAGTGAAAAATGTAATATTTGAATTTGCCACCAAAAATTATCAATTTTCCGCCAAAAATGGATTAGTTAAATTTTCAGTTAAGAAGATTAATTTCCACCTGAAAATAATATGAATTTAAAAAACATAGTTGAATCTTTAACCAAATAGTTGGATTTTCAACTAAAAAAATTAATTTTCAAAGAAATTGAAATAGTTAAATTTTTAGTTGAAAGAAAATTTTTCAACGAAAAAAGGCTTTTTTTAGTCGTCCCGGAAATGTGGGGAAGTTGGAAAAGGAACCTTCAACCAAAAATAGTTGGATTCTTTCGTTGGGTTCTTTCGAAAAAGAAAGAGGAATTCTTGAAAAATGGATAAAGACGGTAATAGGACAAAGAATCTGCACTTTTGGATGCTTTATTTGTAAAATAAAATCACTTTTTTTCATTTTTTCAAGCATTTCAAAAAATTATTATTTACATTTATATTTTCTATTATGGCACATATTCTACGTTAACCCCCTCCCCTGGAAGTGTGACGTAGTTTTAGTACAGGGATGTTTATATAAACTGTTTATTTTTCTTCAGAAGCTCTTCCTCAGAAAAATCCTAAGCATTTTTCTCTGATCTCCTCGGAAGATTTATAACAATGCTTCCAGACCTCTCAAAAGATCGTGTTTTCCAATTGAATTCACGAAAATTTTGCAGTTGATGAAGTGCCTTCTTTGCCCTAAATGGCCACGCCGACATTGGAACAGGGGTCTTTCAGGAAATCCAGGTGGAAAAAGGAAAATGGTGGCACGTGTATAATTGGCAGACTGTGGGTAGGACGAAGTGCTGACAGAAGAAAGGTTATTTCAGGAGGGTCGAAGGGGAGTTGAACCAGAGACCAACGGAGATTGGTGGCTGGTACAATATAGCCTTATAGCCGGACACGAGAAAGCTCTTTTGCTTCCCTTCCATTTTTCCCCACAATAAGGGTCCCACGTTTCCTCCCATGTTGATTCGCTCGCTCCCAACGGAAACTCACAGAAATTACATTCCGTCATGTAAACAGTTTCACGCAGATTAATTCCTCCCCAAATATTCATGATTTACAACTATTGGTAGAGGGTTAAGATTATGGATTGGCTGCGTCTGGTCGTCTAGAAAAATTGGGGGAGTTGGAAAAGGGGATGGACTAGCACTAGACTCACTAGTCCCGAAAATTCGGGATGACTAACCAAGCTTATGAAAAATAGTTGCTAGTCATCCCGAATTTCGGGACAAGACATTTCGTTCAGGATTACATCTCTCTTAGGGGCTGAGCCTGAGTAGGTAGGAAAAAAATCCTAAAATTTGTTTAATTTTGTAGGTAGGGCAACGATTTTTCTATTTTGTGTTACATGGGGGGAATTTTGTTGGATGGGAAAACAACTTCAAATTTAACTTTTTTTTTAACTTGATGTATTTGGTCAAAAATTGATCTATTTTGGCGGAAAATCAATTTTTTTTTGTAAAAATGCAACTTTTTGATTGAAAACTAATCTGTTTTAGCTGAGCATTCAAGTATTTTGATCAAGTTGAATGTTAATTTCCTTGGTTGAAAATTGAACTACTTTGTTAAAAATTAGTTTTTTAACTAAATGTTTAACTATTTCGCTAAAAACGTTACCAATTTTGGGCAATTTTTGAACCCACGGCCCCTATTATTGACAACCGTAGTTTTTTCTTTTGAAAAATAAATTTTTAAGAAGAAATGGTAATTTTGAACGAAGTAAGATGAACTTCTACCCGAAAAAGATGGCTTCTCTATAATAAATGATGAACCTTCAATCCAAAAGAACAAATTTTCAAAAAAGTTAAATCAATTTTCAACAACAAAAAATAATGCAAGCTTTTAACAAAATAGTTTAATTTTCAACCAAATAGTTAAATTTTCAAAATACAGAGATGAATTTTCAACCAAGAAGATTAACTTTCTTAGAAAAGAATTGATTCTTAAAAACGGGTAATGATGAAGTTTTATCAGGAAAGTTAATTTTCCAGAAAATAGATTAATTTTTAAACAAATAGTTGAATTTTCAACTAAAAAATAAGTTTTTAAAGAAAAATTAAATCTTTAAATTTTTAGTTCAAAATGTAATTGTCAACGAAAAAAAAACGGTTCTAACTAGTTGAATTCAACTAAAAAAGGAAGATTTTTATCAAATAAGTCAAATCCTCAACCAAAAAGGATGAATTTACAATGAACGCTTTAGAAAAAAGTTGACTCTTAAATAGGTATAATGATAAATTTATACAACAAAAAAGTTAAATTTCCATGAAGGAAGATGGATTTTCAGCAAAATAGTTGAATTTTAAAGTAAAGAAGATAAGTTTTCAATCAAAAATAGAATCTTTAAATTTTAAGTTAAACAAAAAAAAAACATTTTCAACTACTTGAATTGTCTAAAAGAGACGAATTTTTAACAAAATAGTTCATTCCTCAACAGAAAAATGAATTTTCAACAAATTAGTTGCATTTTTAACTATAAAAGATAAGTTTTCAATCAAAAATAGATCTTTAAATCTTAAGTTTAAAAATTAATTTTATAACAAAAAAAAATAATTTTTGAACAGTTACATTTATCTAAAAAAGGCGATTTTTTAACGAAATAGTTGATTCAATCAATAAAATTAATTTTCTACTGAAAATGACTATATTTTTCATAAAAAATACATGCATTTTCTCATAGTTTACTTTTCATTGAATTTTCAACCAGAAAATATGAATTGTAAAAAAAAGGTAATTTATTGCTACTAAAAAGTTTCATTTTCAAATAAATATAGTTTGATTCTGTGCCAAAAACTTGAATTTTCTTTCGAAATAGTTGATGTTACAAACTAAAATATAAATTTTCAACGAAAAAGTGAATTTTTTAATTGAACATTTTAATTTTCTACCAAATTTATGAATTTTTAAACCAAAAAGGCAAATTGTTTAAAAACAATTTAATTTTCAAAACAAAAATGTAAATTTTCAACACAAAAATGTAAATTTCCAACACAAAAATGTAAATTTTTAACAAAACAGTTCATTTCAACCGAAAAAGATTAAATTTTTAGTAGACAGCTGCAATATTATTAAAAAAAAAGATTAAATTGCTATGAACAGGATGAATTTTAGAACCAAACAAAAAAAAATTATCCAGTTGGTGAATTTTCAAGCCGAAAAGTCTAATTTTTAACAAAACAGTTGAATTTTTAACCAAAAAGTATGACTTAATTTTCTTTAAAACTAATTTTTTGAGTTGAATATTCATCATTTTAGTTAATAATATATTTATTAGATTGAAAATTTGTTTCTTTTGTTAAAAATAAATTTTTGAAATGAAAATTGAACTATTCCATTTCTTATTGAAAATGTTTTTTTTCAGTTGAAAATTAAAATATTTAGTTGAAAATTCATTTTTTGATGTTGTTAAAAATCCGGCTTCGGTAGAAAATTCATTCTGTTTGTTCTTGTAATTTAACTATTCTTTTTAATTGATGTATTTTATTAAAAATTTGTCTTTTTTTGCGTGGAAAATCCATTTTTTTGGTAAAAATACAACTTTTTGATTGAAAACTAATCTGTTCTAGTTGAGGATTCAAGTATTTTGTTCAAGTTGAAAGTTTATTTTTTGGTTGAAAATTGAACTACTTTGTTAAAAATTAGTTTTTTAACTAAAAGTTGAACTATTTCGCTGAAAATTCAACGCGTTTGCTCCGCAGCACTGCTTCGACCCAGGTCGCTGATTAATCTCTCTAGCAATCACCCCAGGCGAAGAGCTTCACAAAACCACCATGTAAAACTCTCCACTCGCCCGGGTAAAAATATTTTGTCTTGGTTTTGTCTTGTATGTCTTCGATATGTCTCGAATATGTCTCCAAGACAGTGATATCTGGCTCCGTCTCACCAGCTAGACATTGGAGATATACAGGCTTTGCTTGCATTTATGACTGTTGACTGAGCCAAGACAATACGAGGTTGACTTGTTTCAAGACAAGAAGTGTAAGTCCTGATAAATATAACGAATTGCTCTTCAAAAAAATTATATTGCCAGTTTGTGGCTTTAGCATTTGCCAGGGTCAAAAGTAAAGAAGTTTCAGTTTGTAAATTTTATTGTCCATTATACTCCGGCCTCTATAAACTATGGACCCCACAGACAGGGCCTGCCATTTCCAGGATTCAGGTAGCTAGGTGAGGACCAAGCAGTTGACATCTGCTGAGGATTAAAATTTTACAACCGATAAAACTTGTAATTTTGTAACAAATAATTTTTAAATAAAAAATTCGGAACCTGTCTGTCTCAACAACTGCAGGCATATAAAATTTTTGATGAAAAGATTAAAACTGTCATTTTCTAGAAGTATCTAGTGAACTGTTGGAGATAGGAAAAAATGGACAACATTTTTAGATTCGCCATTCAAACAACATAACTATTGCAGACCAATGAAATTATCAACACATAAACAATAAATACCATGAAGATAAATAATTTAAACATTCTATAAAGTTTGAAGCGGATTAGTGATGACCCTCAAGACATAAATTTGTGTCTTCAAGTTAAAAATATTCGTCCTAAGACATCAAGAATACTCTGGTTCCGTCTCACGAGCTAGACATACAGAATGACTTGGAATTGTCTTGGACTGGTCTTTACTTAAGACAAAATCAAGACCAAATATTTTTACCCGGGCGGGCCGATTAGTTTGAGGTCTTTCGATTCAGGCGTTATTCACTCCACTCTTAAAAAGGATATGAATATATTTTAGTAGTGGAAGAAAGGAAATGTGTATGGAATATTTTTGTAGGTGAAGAAGAGGCTTGACATTAAACTTTGACCCTTAAGGGATGACGTTTACTGTCCCCAGAGTGACTTTAACGACGGATCTTGATAAGGGCACTAGAATCTTTAGTCGATATTTATCACCCCCGTTATTCTCAGCGGTAAACTTACATATATTCAAGATTTTTCAGCGGAAAACACGTGCTTGGCTCGCGACTCGCGACTGTCAGCCTGGTGCCATTGACACGCCCATTGTTTAAGTGCCAATACAAACGGCGCTCGGCGCAAATTTATTACCGATAAAATCAACCGGCATTTTACGGCTTCAGGTATGTAGGCGAAACGTCATCAGCTTCCGTTTCAATCGAGAGCAGTGTCGCTAATTAATAAAAGCGTGCATGAATTTTATATTTAACCATACAAGATCATCAGAATCAGTAATCAAATCAAATTTTTTTTTGCAAAATATTCATTCTTCAGCGATTCCGATTTTATTAACTGATTGCTAGAGAGATTGATCAGCAACTTGGGTCGAAGCAGTGACTTAACGGTATAATTATAATATAAAAATTTCGATTTTTAAAAGTTTGGAATTTTTAGTAGCAATAGTTAAATAATAATCATCAAATATAAAACCAGGAATATATACATTCTTAATTGATCAAACAGTCATTTTCAATGATCAAATCTGTTGAATTTTCGTCGAAAAAAAGTTAATTGTCAACCAAAAATGAAAAAGTTGAATTTGCAATTAACCAAAGTAATTTTCAAGAAGATAAAACGAATTTTCAACAAAATAGTTAAGTTTTCAACGAAAGAGATAGATTTTCAACAAACAGATGAATTTGCAACTAAAATGAGGAATAATTAACTGAAAAAATACATTTTTAACAAACCAGTTGAACTTTCAACCAAAAGTGTTTGAATTATTAAATAAACGAAAAAGAAATAGTTAAATTTCCAATTACAAAATCAATTTTTAACCAAAGATATGAATTGTGGACTTGAATAATAAATTTTCAACAACAAAAAATTGGTATTTAAAAAAGTAGTTTAGCTTTCAACTAAGTAGTAGAATTTACAATCAAAAACAATAAAAAATCTGTCATTTCAAGCGACTATTTGATTCAGTTAGAAATATTGACTGATTTATCTGTTAATACGAATCTTTTGTCAGAAGAAATTGCAGTGCCTTAAACTACACTTGCGGTTAAAGAGATTTTTGAGTATCTACTAAATTGATTAAAATTGACCTGGATTAATGATTAATTTACAAAGCTGCTGCTAGTTACTTGTGGCCTTGATGTACCTTTTTAGAAGTTCATTTACGAGGCAGATTATCGCAGTGCAATTTCAACACTTTTTTCAGTTTCTTCTTCTCGTGCATATTTCGAATCCTTCCCACTCTTGAGATCATTCAATATCAGAAAAAATAGGTTTACAGCTTCGTTTTAGTTCAAAATATCCATTTTCAGTGCATTGCCGCCCATGACCACAACCACCATGCTTTGTCCGCTTTGAATGCTAGCGAAAAACGAGGATTGCGCACTTCTTTCAGTCACGATACCTTATATTTCGGTTGCCATTTAGGAATTTTAGAAAACTTTTTGTAATTTTCAGGAGCCTTTTCTAAATGTTAATCAAAATTTAGTATAAAAAATACTGAATTTCGTTTTCAGCAACCTAATTTCGTAAAGTTCAGTTATTTTAGTATCCTAAATGCGTCGAAATTTTCTGAACATTTCTGACAGTGTAGTGTATCAAACTTTTAAAATCATATTTCAAATTGTATAAAGTAAATTCGGTATACATTCCCGTTTAGAAGGGGAAATAAAGTGTCCAAAATGTTGCGCCAAATCGTCTCAATTTAGTGTAAACATACTGTAGAAATACCGGTTATGGACATAGAAGTACTCCATGTAGAACTGTGTAATTTGAATATTATTTAGAATTGCGTAATTTGAATATAACATTCACACAACGTGTGACTGTCAAAAGCCTTTGAAATATAAATGAAGGGTCAGAACTTGAAATGAAGGGCCACGCAATGAGGGGTCCTCGCTTTTAGTCCCTCCTGGCGAGAATCATACAAGAAGACATTATTTTATACGACTTATACCCTTGCTACTAGAAAATTGACTCGTAAATGAGAGCAGGATCAGCTCTATATATAATAATGAAAAAAAAAAGAAATCTCAGACATCTAAGTCCAAAATGAAATGGTACATGCAACATTTTATTCCTTCCAATAGTTTTTAAATGTGGAGTAGTTTTTTAAACAAATTTTCTCGAAAATCCACTGAAATTAAGTCATTTATTTCAAAGTATTATGTATTTGCTTGAATACATGTGTGGAAGGCCTCTCATTCGATCACCGAAGTTAAGCAAATGCTTGGCTCGGTGAAACTTGGATGGGTGCCGTTGTACTAAAAAAAAGTATGTAATCCTGAATTAAATTGCGTTAGTCTTTGTGAAAACCAATAATTATGGATAGAAAAAAAGTATTTTTAATATTTTTTTATATATTATATATTTATTGACGTGGATTACTCTGAATTAAATCGGATTACCCTAGATTACATATACAATTATGGTGGACTAAGTACTCCGCCTATGTTAGACTCATGCAAATTTTCAACCAAAAAGGATTACTTTTTGACAGAATTGTTCAACTTTTAACCAAATGGTTTAATTTTCAACCAAGCAGAATAATTTTTTACAAAAAAAAAGAGGAATTTTCAACCAAATATATTGATTTTCAACCAAATATATGAGTTTTCAACTAAAAAATTTTGATGATGAATTTAAAATGAATTTTCAATTAAAATGAAGAATCTTCAACCAAAAAAGTGAGTTTTTACAAAATGGTTGAATTTGATATTATTAGATGATATTTAAACCAAAAGTAAAAGAGATATGTCTGTAACGAAAAATGGGATAGTTTTATATTCAATTAAAAAAATTAATCTTTTACCAAAAAACACAAATTTTCTACAAAGTAGTTAAATTTCCAACTAAAGGCATGAATTTTCAACCAAGAAGATAATTTTCTAGAAAAAAACTAATTTTTAACAAAATGAATTTGTTTTTTAGCAAGTCGTTGAATTTTAAACTCAAAACGAGGAATTTACAATAAAAAATTGAATATTCAATATTTCAGCTGAAACAATTAATTTTCAACAAAAAAGAAATCAAATTTCCAACAAAACAGTAAAGTTTTAGATCAAAATAATCCAATTTTCAATAAAAATTATAAATTTATAAGCTAAACAATGAATTTTCTATAAAAAAGACGAATTTTTAACAAAATACATGAATTTTCAACCTATTAATTAAATTTTCAACAGAATAGTTAAGTTTTCAACCATAAAGACGAATTTTTAAGCATTAACTGGATAACTTGGATTACGGTGGATTACGGGTGGATTAAACGGATTACTCGTATTGCACCGGATTACCAGAATTGTTATTTCATCCTCGATAAATCCAAAATTGAATAATTCCATCTTTTTGCTTTTCACCCCTATAGAAACCTAAATAAGATTTAACCGCGAGAGAATTATTTATCTCCGACGGCATTTCAGTCTCAAAGACCTCCTGACACCATTTACTTTTTTCTATTACACAAGAGCGCCATTGAGTCTAGCCATCTTAATCAAAGAACCTCTCAGAAAGCAGGAAATCTGCAGACAAAAAGCGAGCTCATTTTCTCCATTTCAAGAACGCCATCCATATTTATACAGAAAGTAATTCAATCTGCTTCTTGATTAAAAAATTCAACCCTTTCCTCTAAAGTGCAGTTCTCAGTGAAAGGAAAATTAAAATGAATATCTCATCCCCATGAGGGTGGATAAAATGATATCAACATCGGAAGAACGAAGATGAAAGGGTAGAAGGAGAAAAAAGGAAAAATATACGAGGGATGGTAGAAGTGAGAGGGTGGGTTGAGTAACTGTGTGACGTGACGCGTGCCGTTTTCGACAAGGCGTCGGGACGCCTTTCACCCTCCCTCGTGAGCTCATTCTCCATCAAGGGTAGACCAATCAGGAACCTTCGTTCCACTGCCAAACCCGAGCCAGGCCAATATGGCAGAGACGCGCGCTTCCTCGAAGAACTACTGCGCCGGATAACTCGTCCTAACTTTAAAGTGGTCGCTGAAACTCACTCGGGCTTATAAACGAAATGGTCACCGAACCAACTCGCTCAGGATCCCTATCCAAGGATGTTCGGCTCTCTCTGCTGCTGAACGCCAAAGTCGTTACCTCCTGGGAGGAACTTTGCTGGAATAAAATCCCACTTTCGGGAGGGAACTTATCTGCAGTAGAAACTTCTGTATAATCATGTACTCTATTTGAATCAGTGCACTGATTCAGGGAGGATCAGTAACTTCTTACTCATGATTTCAATCAGGGAAGTCATTTCTGTAAATATATTGTAAGTCAGGCAAAATAGTCCTTGAAATCTTCTCTTTAAAATGAGCTCAAGAAACTGTAAAAATGTTTACTGGTTCTCGAATTATCATAGAAAACATAGATGAGTGCAGAAAACAAAAATCGCTCGGTCAATGCAAAAGTAATAGAGACAGTCGAGTAATAGACTGTCAGTCCCGCTCAACCGAGCGATTTTCGTCTTTACACTCCTCTATGTTTTTCATGATAATTCGAGAATCAGTAAACATATATTATTTCAGTTACTAATTTTTTTTATATACTTTTTTGCAGTTACAAACTTTTTTAGGGAACGCGGTCTACATATTACTTGACACTCTAAAAGGGGGAGGTGTCTGCTATAATGTCACAAAGTGTAACGCACAGAAGGGGAGTCGCAAAGGTCGAGACATTAAAGATCAATATTCTCGACACAACAAAATTTAGTAGTTGCATTCTCAACCAAATAGTTGATTTTTCAAACCAAAAAGAGGCCTTTTTTTGAAAAAAAAAGTTGAATTTATTACAAAAAAGTTCATTTTCAGCCAAGAGAGATAATTTTTAACCAAGAAAGAAAACTTTTCTACCATAAAAGATGAATTTTGAATCAAATTTTGAAAAAGGGTGAATTTCCAACAAAATACATAAAATTCAAACCAGCAGTTCAATTTTTATCTCAAAAAGAAATGTTTTCAACCAAAAATGGAATAGTTGAATTTTCAGTTTAAAAAGTTACTTTTGCAGCAAAAAAAAAAAAAAAAAAAAATCAGCAACCAACTGAATCCACGGAGAGAGAAAACGAATTAAAAAAAAAAAGTTTTTGAGCTAAAAAGTCGAATGTTTCAGAAAAAAGTTGACTTTTGAACGAGAAAAAAAAAAAGAATTTTCAACGAGAAGATGATTTTGTAATCAAGTAAAATGAATTTTCAGCACAATAAGTTTAAGCTATTACATTTTATGTTGAGAATTTATCTTTTTTATTCCAAATTTCCACTACTTGGTTGAAAGGTTGAACTACTTAGTTAAAATTTTGTTGTTGTTAAAGATTTATCATTCAAGTTGAAAACTCATATCTGTTGTTGCACATTTAACTATTTCGCTGAAAATTCGTTTTTTTGTGTGGATAATTAATCTTTCTCACTTGAAATTTCGATTTTTCGGTGAAAAACTGTTTTATTTGGTTAGAAATTCATCTTTTTAGTTGAAAATTCAACTACTTATTGGTTTAAAGTTGAACCACTATGTTAAAGATTCATCTTTTTAATGAAAAAATGTATCTATTTTGTTGAAAATTCAACTATTTTGTTCAAAAGTCGTTTTCTTTGGTGAACAATTAATTTTGATTGATTGAAAATTCATCTATTTCATTTTTGGTCGAAATTTCAACTACATTGTTAAAGTTTTGTTGTTTTGTTGAAGATTCATAATTTTGGTTGAGAATTCATCTCTTTTGTTATAATGTTAACTATTTTGTTGTACATTTTTTTAGTTGGAAATTAATTTTATTAAATGATAATGTAACTGTGCCGTTTTCCGGTAGAAAATTAATTTTCTTATGCGAAAATTATTTCTTTTATTTCTTACTTCAACTTGAAATTTGAACTATAATTGATTGAAAATCTATTGTTTTGTTTAATGGTTTGTCATTTTAGTTCAAATTTCATCTGTTTGGTTGAAAATAAATCTGTTAAAGTTGAATATTCAACATTTTGTTTAAATATTAAACTACTTGTCTGCAAGTTGAATTGATGCCTTTTGTTCAAAATTCATTTTTTTTTTGGTTGAAGATTCATACTTATAGTTGAAAATTAATCTGTTTTGTTAAAAATTTAAGTATTTATTCAAAAATTCGTTTCATTTGCTAAAAATTCTTTTTTTCAATTACAAATTTAACTACTCTATTTTTAGTTGAAAATGGACCCCTTAGTTGAAAATTTAACAGATTGGATCATTTAAAATGATAGAGTTCACCATTGAGTCAATTTGACTGATTTTAAAAGTCACTTTTGACTGATTCATCAGTCGTAGAATTCGCATTATTTGAATAAATCAAAATTGACTTCAAATCAGTTACTTTTGATTGATTTGAATTTAGAGCATAAACTCGAAGAATAAAAAACCATTAAATTTAGACAAACATACATGCTACTTTCATTAAAATTTTTTGAAAATTAAAAATAAAGAAAGAGGATATAAAAAGGCATGTTTCAAATTCCCATATTTTATTTCTCTTGTATTTACTCATATCTTTTTTAATGTTGAATCGAAAAATATTTACAAATATTTACCAACGGAAAGAATGTATTTTTTAATCAAACTTTTTTTCTTCTCAATTCACAAAATAATACATCATTTTAGGGATAATTCTTCACCGGGCGATTAGATAAAGTTTACCGCAAACAAATGTTTCCGGTAAAAAGATTCTTTCGGAGACAAAAGAAAATCCGCTTGACTTTAAATTTAATAGAAAATTCCACATGTGTCAAAAAAACATCCTTTTGACACAAGAGAAAATGTCTCTGAGTATTTTAAAATAAAAAATTAGATTTTTGATAAATTTTTTCGCTCTCTAAAATCACGATTTCGTGCACCCTTCAACTATATCTGTACCTGTGGAATTTAGAGTCTGGGTAAAAACAGAGGGAGCTAACAATAGTGAGGAAGAGAGACGCCTTGATGAAACGAGCGAGGAAAATTGGGACAAGGGAGAAGAACAGAGATAGAGACTGAGACTGCCCGACGACGACGGTTCCCATGACGACGCAACCCCAGGAACACGAAACGTTCTTGGCATCCTTGACTCAATACCGTCTCGTGCTTTACTTTCAGGTTGCTTCAGAGCGGAACAAACCAACCGGATCTTTTGGTTTCTCCAACCCTTAATTCTAAGACCTCTGCGAAGTTCCTGCCCAAATGGCAGGAATACTCCTTCCTTGCCCCAGCTACAAGTTTATATTGGGTTATTCGAGGGGTGGGACACGTTGAATACAAACTACCGACGTTAAGGGTAAAAAAAGGACGAAAAAGTATGCGTCAGGTTCGACTACTTAATTATGGGTTATGGCCGCAGCCGTGGCTCTGCCCGTGGGCATCCTGTGCCGAATACAAACGCGATCTTCTTGACTCGACCCGCTATCGAAGCACGAACACCAAAACCCCTTCGTGTGCACGAACTCTCCGCGATATTTGCATTCCATTTCCGACCTGGTACACATTTTATGACCGAGACGATGCGACCAACTAATTAAGAACTCGGTTGGAAAAAACAATGCGAGAGGACTTGGATTCGAATTTATATCTCTATTCTATTGTTTTGGGAGAACAATTGGAGAACAATCAAGAGGGAAGGAAAAAAGTATATTTTGGAATAAAAAAGGGAGCTAGAAAAATGTGCAGCATGTGCTGATAAAGCCGGCATGATTTTTATAGCGGTTGTAGAGTTCAGATTGTTCATTTTCTTGTTTGGTGAATGACCTGATTCGCTACGACGATCCTGAAGTATACAGTAACGTCTAGGAGTATAAGGACACCTAAACCACTATCGATTAAAGCACATTCACTTTTCGCAGGATATCCCTGGAAGAAAATAAGATCTAATCATTTCTAAAAAATCATTGAAATCTTCATTAAATTCTGCGTCAAATGAGCCTTATTTGAAGTATTTTTGATCAACAGGGACTGAGATAGTCAGTGACAGAGGCCGATCTAATTTATGATTTTTGCCAATTTTCATGATTTAATTTCTACCCTTGGCAAAATCTAGGAAAGTAATGGTAAACATTTAAAATTCGTGCAAAATAAACCTTGAAATCCCCTCCTCAAAATGAACCCAAGAAATAGAAAAAACTTTTACTGGTTCTTGAATTTTTTAATTATACAGGCACGCGCAAGACACAAATCGCTCGATCAATGCAAGAGAAATAGAGACTGACTGCAGTCCCGCTCGACCGAGCGATTTTCGTCTTCTGCACTCCTCTATGTTTTTTATGATAATTCGAGAACCAGTTAACATTTTTACAGTTTCTTAGGCTCGTTTTGAAGATGAGATTACAAGGTTCATTTTTCATGACTTTTAACTTTTTACCATGGTCTTACTAGATTTTGATAGGAGTTGAAATTTAATCATGGAAATGGGCAAAAATAAAAAATAGACTTGTCTGACTCTACCTTCTTAGGTGTCCTTATCTAAATGTTTGATTCTTAAATTTTTACTGAAAAATGTATCCTGAAAAATGTTTGCAATTTAAAAAGTTCAAATCGCTGGACCTTAACTCCTATAATTTGTCTTAATTAATTTTCCACTATTACTTTTTTTGAAATTAACTTTATAAGATTAGAACCAGAATCAAAAGTAGACATCAATGATTGAGCTATTTTAAAGCCATTACTTATTAGTATCAGTGCACAAACTGATGCATGAAAGCTAATACATTTTATTTATGATTCATAACTTTATTTATGAACTATAAATATACAAAAGTAGCATAATAAGTAATTGAAACCGATGTCAAAGTTAATGATTTCGTCGTTGCATATAGCAAAAGGAGAATACATTTAAAATGTTAATAGGTTTATAAAATCAATATGGAAATTTTAAAAATATCACTTTCTATGCTTCATGATCATTTAAGAATATTCGCTTTTATATAATATTCTATTTGCTTTTGTTTGCATGATGAATCCATTTATGTCAATTTCTTAATAAATAAATGAACGAAAGACGAATAGACGTTAAAGACGATCATAAAAAAAATGAACATAAATTTCCGTAGATGAGATAATCTGCATGAATTATACAATTTAAAAAATTATTTTATTTATTACCTTGCTGCTTGCAAAATTAGAATCGATTTATACAGTATTGTTCCAGTACGCTGGATTTATCAACTTTTTCTTGCTTATAGTGGTATGGATTTATTCAGTTTCGTTTCAGTTCACTAGATTTATCAACCTGTGATTGCTTATAAATATGCTTGATGCGGATATTAAATATTTATGAAAATCATATAGAAATATAAAGTTCTGATGAATTTGAATTACTGATATCCATGATATAAGCAATTTACGTAAATTATCATATTCTTTTCTTATTGATGCTGTATAAATATATGGTCTTTTATTTCAATCTTACAATTTTTTGTATATTCAAAAATAAATCATGTGATTTAATTCTTTTTAAATCTGTATGTATCATTCTTTTCCAAAAAATGGATTTATCATGTTTTTTTTTGCTTACTTCTAGACGCTTTTTTAATATATAAAGTAATTATAATTATATAATTATAAATAAATAAATATATAAAGTATAATTCTCAAATGCATTATGAAAGTCTCAGTTAGACTAAAAAAAAAAAATAATTTTTTCGACTGTTTCGATAACAGTCTTCAAGCAGGTGAATTGACATTAAAAACAGGGAAATAAGATGATTTTTTAAGAAAATGGGAGAATAAATTCTTTTAAATAAAATAAATGTGGGTACTATATATTATATGTATCAAATTAAATTACAAACGCTTTAAATTCCTAAGGGTTCATATTTGAATTTTCAACTAAAAATACTAAACTTTGAACCAAATAGTGGATTTTTCAACTAAGAAGAGGGATTTTCAATGAAAAATATTATAATTATATTTTTAATTAAAAAATTTAATTTTCACCAGAGAAAATTTTAATAAAATATTTTAATTTTTAACTAAAAACATCAATTTTCAACTAAAAAATATCAATATTTGACCAAAAATGGAAATCAGTTACATTTTCAGTTAAAAAAATTATTTTTCATTTAAAAAAATAAATTTTCAACAAAAAACGGTAGATTTTCTACCAAATAGTTGAATGTTAAAAAAGATTAAGTTGTAATCCAATAGCTGTATTTTCAACTAAAAAATATGAATTATGAACCAAAAATAGAATAGTTTTGCAGTTAAAAAAAAACGATTTTCGACAAAAAAAATCATTTTCAACAAAATAGTTATATTTTCAACCGAAATAGTACATTTTAAAATTTAATGATCAATCTTCAACTCAAGTAGATAAATTTTAAACCAACAAAGATGAATTTTCAACCAGGTTGAATAGAAACGTTCATTCTTAACTAAATAGTTTAATTTTAATCCGAAAAAGACGAATTATTAATAGACTTCTGAATAAAAAATAAATATTTTTATTTTTTATTTAAATTCAGTTCGCATTAAAGTGGGAAATATGTAGAAAAGAGGGAGGAATATAGGGAAAAGACTGTGAAGCCTGCGATAATTAAATAGGAACTTTGATAAATTATATACTGAAAAATAATTGTTTAAATAAAAATTAAAGGTAATTCTTAATACTTTTAAAATATTAGGTAAAAACTCTCATATTATCATTATTCAAATAATTACAAAGTTTCGCTTTTCTAAAGAATATAAATAAATAAAATATTTCTTGCATTAAATTCGTTTGTGTAGGATCATTTACATTAAAAATGTTTAAGAAATATATAATTATGAATTCGGATAGTGCGCTTGCGTATCGAAATAACAATTATTAATTGAATCAGTACATTTTTACTAATTATCAGTGACTGTATTCTAGCTACAGCAATTAGTAGAATTTAACTGATAATCAGTGATATTTTACTGATTCAAATTTAGAGAGTGAATCATTTTTTCAAAAAATGGAATCATCACGTTTTGTTCGCTTATTCCTTAATTATACTTTTAGAATGTCTCTGATTACTGGGGCCAACCAGACTCTTTTTTCTGACATGGTTTCAGAAAGCCACCATTTTTTTTTTTAAATTTAAGTATGGCCCGCATTCCACAAGATCTCTAACCACCATTACGTTGGCGCCGAGATTGCGTCTCTGCCATCGTGGAATTTAAAGAAAGCATCTCTTATCTGCGTCTAGAATTCCCATAAAGAATGACAACAGGGTGGATGCTTCCGTTTGTAGGTTCTAGGTTTCGAGACTTTCGAGTGGATCCGCCCAGGGCATTTTGAAACACACCTATAGCAAGACACGTATCACCTATACCATTCCTAAACATATATGTATAGTAGGGACGTTCTATAAATAATTCAACCAAAATAATATGATCCCCTCGCCTCAACCTCGGATTTTCTGACTCAACTTGGAACCCCAGGATGAAAAATATTCAAATAAATCTCATTCTTGTGAATCTTTCTTATGTAACAGGCTCCTGTGGATTAAATCGTTTCCAGATGGTAATAATATAATAAATTTTACGAAATTTTATTTTATTATCATATTCAGGTATATATTATACATTTTATCATATCTGATTAAAAAGTATCTTTATATTGTCAAGTTATAGTGAATTACAAATAATATTTAACAGTCAGAATCTATTTCAAATAAAGCAGTTACGATAGTCTATTTTTCAGAAAAAAAACGCAAATTATTATATTTTTAGACCTTGTTATATTTTTCTGTCAATTTTTTGTTAAACAATTTTTGTGGCAGGAGAATTGTTTTTTTTTCAGTCGAATTTTTACATTCTTCTCGGATACAACAAAAGGTAAGAAATCACCTATAAAATTTATACAAAAAATACTTCTTGCACTTTTTGTTATATTTTGCATCGTTTACGAGGAAAATTCGAAAATTACATTTTTGAGAACATTTTCCTGGCCTCAAAAAAGGCTTAGGCCACATAAGACTGATAGGATGCCTTCCTTGTATAAGCAGAAACTTAAAATAAAAATTAATTTGAAAAAATGAAAAAGGTGGGGTTTTTCAGAAAATCTTCTTTATTAATTTCTTTGAATTTTGAAAACATAAAAAAGAATGTTCTCTTACAAAACCCCACCTTTTTATTTTTTCCAATATATTTAAAAGAAAATTAAATTTTCCTTAAAAATTCTTCTAGTCAAAAAAATGGTTTTGCCGAATAAAAAAAATTACCAAGAAACATAAGTCTGTAATTTTTGGAAGAAATGATACCTAAAAGTCCTCTTTTTAGTATAATTCAATTAAGATATCAAAAATCATAATCGTTTTACAAAAGATTAAACTTCATTCAAACATTTCATCAGATAATTTTAATTTACGGCTATTAAATTATTTTAGCATCTTCTTAAGTGAGCCAACGAAGCATTGTGACTATTATAAAATTCACAAGTAATAATTTACGATCTTCCCAGGATTGATGTATTTTTTAAATGAATTTCCATTGATTATCTACAAGAGGTTTACAGTATATAGATGTTATAAAATTGTTAAAATTTTCAAATTGAGTTTAATAGTTAAAGATCTAAAAAATAGTAATTTATTTATAAAATTGGTATATTTTTGTTTTCCGGATCGTAAATAATTGAGTTCACTAATATTCAACATAAAAGCGCTCAATTTTTAAACGATAAAAAAATACTTTTGATGTATAAAAAGGAATACAAAATTTTAATAATGGTAACTACTTAGTTTAACAATCTTATTTTTAAGGCGTTTAAATATTAATATTTTAAAATTAAAATGCTGTTAAATATTTTTAATGTATATACATATTGTATGATATAATTCAGAAATTTAGGATAGAACCTAATAAAAACGACATCTTCTGAATTATAAATTTTCCCAGACGTAAAAAAAGAAATTTCATTCTTCTTATAAATTGTATGATATATAATTTTCTTAAGATTCCTGGGAAAATTCTTAATCACTTTTTATATTATAATATTAATTTTTAAAGAAACTACTTTCTAAAAGTAGCGAAACAATCTGGATGATTTTCAAGCATAAGATATTAAGAAGTTTTGATAACATTTCAAAAATAATTTAAAATTTGAGAAGCTTCCAAAAAATTTTGAAAAAAATGTAGATTTTAAAATATTTAAAAATAAAATTTGAAGCTTTTAGGGATTTCCAAATGCTTGAAGATAATGAAGAACGTTTCTTAGGATTCCTGGACACATTTTTAATGATGTTTTTTTTGAAAAATTAATTCTTCAAGGAAATTTCAACAAAATTCAAGAGATTTCGATAAACGTCTAGAAAATCTGGAAGAATCAAACTCAATTTTTGTTATTTTAAAAGATTTTTCAAAATTTTTGAAATAATTCGAGTCAGTTCAAAAGAAGTTTGAATATTAATCTCTTTTGGTAGAAATTGCATCCTTCGTGGTAAATTTTTTGTAGAAAATTTGTTTTTGGTTGAGAATTTAACTATTTTGTTAAAAATTCGTATTTTTTAATAAATTCTACTGCTTTTCATCTAAAATTAAAATCTTTTTTGATTGAAATATCAACTATTACAATTTGCTAGAGAATTCATTTTTTGTTTGTTAAAAATGTAACTATTTCGTTGAAAATTCGTCTTTCTTGGTTCACAAATTTATTTTTTTTGTCAAAGATTCATTATTTTAGTTGAAAATTCATCTCTTCGGTTGAAAATGTAATTATTTGATTGAATATTTGTCTTTTTTTGTAGTAAATTCATCTATTTGGTAAAAAATTCAACTATTTAGTTAAAAATTAGCTTTCTTGTTGAAAATTTATATTTTCGATTTAAAAACTTAAACTATTTTGTAGAAAATTGGTCCCTTTTGGTAAAAATGATATCATCTTTGTTTAAAAATACAATTGGCTGAAAATTAATTTTTTTTGGTTGAGAATTCGACTATTTTGTGGAAAATTCATGTTTTTTAATGAGTTCAACTCTTTTTCACTGAAAATAAAAAAATTATTTAGTTGAAAATTCAACTATTTGCTTTCATTTTTTTAATATTTTGATTTGACATATCTCAAATCTTGAAAAATTTTCTTGAATTTTCTCAACAATTGTAGTAATATTAAACTTGAAAAATAAATAGTTATTCGAAATTTTTATTTTGTATTAACAATTTCTTTTCACGAAAATTGAATAACCACACATCGGTGATTTAAAAAAAATGGTTTCGAATAAAACTTACTATTTTGAATAAATTTTACATTAGTTTGACTTAAAAACTTAACCTAACGACTTTGAACAATTTTAATTTAAAGTTCAGAAATAAATTTTCATCAAGTGTACAAAATATTGTCCCTGATATTTTATTTTAAACATTTATTTTATACTGACAGGTTAGGATTTGAAGAGAGAAATAATTTGGAAAAAAAAAGTTGAAATGGCGCACGTAGAGACATTGCAAAGCCCTTTTTCTTCATTTTATTCTATGTATTCTTTCCTTGGAATCATTTATAATTCATGCCGCGATTCCCGACTGCTTCCATGATCCAGGGATCAACGTTCATGAGAAAAAAATATCTGTTGCCATTGGTTATATATATTTTTGGGCAGGACCAGAAGCTGATATGTCTCCTGAATTCATAAAATCTGGTGGGTAAACCTCCATTTATTACGATTTTTTTATCTTCACGTTCACGTTCTTTTTCATTGTTTCATGTCAATGCCACGGACATAAAAGAAGATTAATAAAGAGAATTTGAGGTAAAAATTGGTTAAATAATAGATATAGTTCGGGAATTATTATACCTACATTGTAAATATTATTACCTGAAATTATAAATAACTTTTCAATAGAAGAAATCAATATAAATCAATACAAATCAGAAAATTTAAATTATATTCAAAATTATTATTATTTGAAATTTAAAATGATAATTAAGGACCGTTATAGCTTATATTGATTTGTTACTAATTTTAAATGCATATAATTTGAAACAAAAAAAATCCATACGCTTTTACTTTAATTGAAATTTTTAGAGCTTTCAAAGTGAGCTTTCAAAGTTAAAAATTTCAAAAATTCGATTTATTTTTTAATTAATATTGTAAATTTCAGATGGTCTATGACTCTATATCTCTGTTTTATTTTTTAAGTGTTCAAAACTTTTATTTATTTGTATTCTATATTATATTATGTTTAAAATTTGATATCATCTTCAGATCGTTTTAAAATTCAAGTGGTTTAATTTTGATTATAAAGTTTTGAAATTCTGTAATTTTTTTCTCCAAATTTTAAATGTGTGATTTTTTTTCAATCTTATGGGTTTAGAAATTTTTCAAATTATGAACCCTTCCTATTATCACAAAATGTGTTCTTTTTACATCTTATCAAACTGAAATTGCGAACTCTAGCGAAAATGCGTGTAATTTTTCAATTTAAAACGATTTTCAATTGAAATAGTTGTACGTCATAAGTATAACAAAAATTAAATTTTCGATATTATATTGAAACTAGTTCAATTGGGAATTATTATTCAAATTATGAAAATTCTTTAAAATTCTTTTTCACTGAGAATCTTTGGAATCCTTTGAAATTTCGTAAAATCTTTTGAAAATCTTACGAAATCCTTTGAAATTCGTAAATATATTTCTGGAATCTTTTTATATCTCTTAAAATTCTTCAAATTTTTCTTCAAATTTAAATGATTTTTGAATTCGTTCAAAGTCTTTAAAATCTTCTGAATTCCTTTTCGAAATTTTAGGAAATATTTTTAAATGTTTACAAATCTCTTTTAATTTTCTTTTAGAATTCATTTTTCAACGGAAACATCATTTAAAATTTCCTCAGGAATATTAATAAAATTTCCAAACCTTACAAATCCTTAAAAAGCTTCTTTTTCCGAAATCTTCAAAAATTTACATTTTGTTAAATTTTTTTTTGAAATCTTATTAATATTAAAATTATCCTGGAATCTTCTCAAAAGTCCTAAATATCTCTCGAAATAATTCAAAGTTTTCCTCGAATTTTTTTAAATCCTGAAAAAATACATTTTCGACAAATCTTATTGTTTATAAAATTGATAGTGCAGAAATTCCTGACCTTTTTTAATAAATAAATAAACTGAAAAGAGCCACTAAAAGTCATATTCTCGCAGTTTTGCAACCAATCGCACGTTTTCGACACAGTCTAAAGTTTTCCGTTTTTGTTCCTTTTCGGTTGATTTTGTACAAAGCCAAACTGGACTGAAAGGAAATATTTAAATGAGAGAAACTGAAATACCAGACAATAGTATAATGCTCTGAACTGAAATCTTTCAAATTTTTTTTGATGAGTTTTTATGCTGGGAGAAAGTTAAACCCCCGAATGGTTGCTCGCTCGACTGACTCACTTCTTGAATGTCTTCCGTGAATACAACCACGTTTTCAAATCTTCTTTCTTTAGTTGCCTTTCAAAAGTTAAAGTTATTTAAAATATTCAAAATTTTTCAAGTTTTTTTTTATAGTGACTTCAAAAAGTGAAAGTTTTTTATTTAGTAAAAAGCTAAAAATTCCGATAAACAATCAGTGATACAGAAAACGATTTTCTAAGTGCTGTGCATCGACTATACTATTTACATTTGAATCAGGCAAAAGTGACTTTTCAAATCAGCCAATTTGACTCATTGATGAAATCAGTCATTTTGAGTGATCTGTCTGTAATTTTCACTTTTGAAATCAGGCAGTTTCCATTATCTCATCAGTAACTTTAATGGATCGAATTAATCATTTTTAACAATTTAAAACAAAAATGTTCAACTTTTAAACAAAATATTTTTCAATTTCAAATCAGAAACAGTTGAGTTCAACCAAAAAGACGAATTTTCAACAAAATAGTTGAATCCTCAACCAAAACAGAACTATTTTAAACAAAAATTTTCTACCCACAATTATGAATTTTCAACAAAAAAGTTAATTTTTGACAAAATAGTTTGATTTTGTAACAAAAAAGATGATTTTTGTACAAAACAGTTGGATTTTTAAACCAAAAATATGAATTTCTAACAAAAAAGTGCATTTTCAACCAAAGGACTGCATTTTAAAAAAAATTAGCAATCTTTAACCAAAAATAGAATAGTTCAATTTTTAGTTAGAAAAAATTATTTAAAAAAAAAAAGAATTTCCAAGCCAAAAAGATATTTTCTCCACGTAAAATGTTATTGTTGATATTCCAATTAAAAAAGATTTAATTTTCAACAATATACATGAATTTTCAATCAAATGGTTAAATTTTCAATTAAAAAGATCAATTTTCAACCAAAAATGGACCTATTACATTTTTAGTTAAAAGAAAATCTTTAAAACAAAAAAATTCACCCAAAGTAGTTGGATGTTGAAGCAAAACATATAATTTTTGAACGTAAAATGTACCTATTTGTTTATAATGCAAACAAAAAGTTGAACTTTTAAATCAAAAACAGTTGAATTTAACCAGAAAGACCAACTTTCGACCAAAGAGTTAGATTTTCAACCGAAAAAGATTTTTACAGTCAAAAAATAAAAAGATGATTTAATTTTCAAGCGAAAAATAAGAATTTTTTGATTACATTAATATTTTCAAACCAAAAATTTGAAATTACGACTAAAAAATTCAGTTTTAACCAAAAAGTTGTATTTTTGATGAAAATAGTTGAGTATTTGAACAAAAAGATGCAGTTTAACCAAAAAGGATAACTTTTCTGGAAAAATTGTTGAGTTTTCAGCAAAATAATTAGATTTTGGACAAAAAAATGAAATCTTTAGGCAAAAAATAATGAATTTCCTATCAAAAATATGAGAGCAGACTTTTCAACAAGCAATACATTTTTTGCAACCAATAAAATCGTTAAATTTTTCGAAGTTCTTTTTTTTTAAACATGAACTTAAGACAGTCAAAATGCGCAACAAAATTACATAAGATTGGGATCTATTAATTCAGTTCGGAAAAATCAAAATTCAGCCGACCTTTTTAAAATGCAAATAATTTCAATTAATTTATTGAAATTATATATTAATATGTAGGAATTTCATGAAGAATTTCAATTTACAAATAATATTACTATTTTATTATTGATTCTTCAAATTCGAATTCAAATGACTGATTTATTTGTAACATAGAATATAACAGAGAAATAAATAATTCAAACTGACTGAATGATTTAGTCATCAATATTGACTGATTCATCTGTTAAAACGATTGTTTCGTAAGTATAAATGACTGATTTTTTCAGTCAAAACATTCTTGATTAATTTAATCAGTCAAAATTTGACTGATTTAAATTTTAGGATTTTATTACTAATTTTAACATGAAAAAATTAGTTTATTTCATTTAACAGAGATTGAATTTCAATTCATTAGACACGAAATAACAAAGCCAATAATCTTAATCTACAAAAAAGAATTGAGAACGACTTTCAGCGATTTCAATGTTGGTTTTTATCATAAAATTTTAAACAGTTGAGCGACTTCTGTTAAATTACAGACAAGCCGCAATAAGATGAAAATGAAGACTCAATGAACTGTAATTAGTGGTGGTTTATGGCTTTTTGTGTCATTGTTATTTTATGGTGGCTATCGGCTCCAACGAAAAAGATGCTCAAAGCGAAATAATTGAAAGGTATTTCTCTCGGCGAAACTCTTAAATTTTTTGCTCAACTTTCGAAGCATATATTTTTGTATAATTGTCTATCTATAGAGATTTAAAAAAATTCTCATTATTCGTGACAAATGAAACTCGTCACAGAACTAGGCTCGAAAATCTGACAAGAAGTGTGCACCGACATCGACACGGACAGCGCGCGCGCCTCCATAAAATGATCGTAAAAACTTAATTTTACGAGAGGCACAATATATTTTCCACCACCAACAGGAGAAGCTTTACCGAGTCTGAGTGGGGTAAAATTTTGTAAATATGTGTAAACATCATGGCACGCGCGACTTCTCAATTTGGCTCTTTTCGAATTCTTTTTCGAAATAAAGTTATTTTTTGATATTATATATTATTTTGAATTATTTTAAATAAAATGTTCGACAATATAATGTTATAGCTGAGAATTATTTTGGCACAAAATGAATTATAAAAACCTTTCTATAAAAAATAGGTGTGTCACACATGTTATTAAGATTTTTCTTATAGGGGCTATCTAGCCCTAGGAACTTTTCATAAATAAATTTCAATCCGAGTTGAAGGGCAGTGACAAAGAATGTCACATTTGTGTGCATAATCAAACTGACAAAAATTTCAGATTTGCCAATGTAAAATCAAAAGTTTTATTTTTGCAACAGGTGATAAGTAACCAAAAAGGTAAATTTTAAACGAAAAATAATTAATTTTTTAAACAGTACAAGGGAATTTCCAACCGAATAGTTGAATTTCTAAACAAAGAAAAATAATTTTTGAATAAAGTAATAAATCTTCAACAAAAAAATAAATTTTTAACCCGATAGTTGAATTTTGAACCCAAAAGATGAATCTTCTACCAAAAAAAAGACCAATTTGCAACAAAATAGTTAAGTTTTCAACTAAACAGATAAATTTTCAACCAAGAAGATTCAATGTCTATCAAAAAGGGTCAATTTTTGACAAAGAATGGAATAGTTAAATTTTCAGTTAAAACAAAATTTTAATTAAAAAAACTAATTTTGAATCTAAAAAATCAATTTTCAACCGAAAAGATCAATTTTCTACAAAAAAGAGATTGTTTTTAACAAAATACATGAGTTTCTAATCAAACTTCGAATTTTTAAAGGAATTTTCAAACTAATAGTTAAATCCTCCACCAAGGAAATGAAATTTGAATAAAGAAAATGAATAAGTCACCAAGAAGATTAATATTCTGCCACAAAAGGTAAAGATTCAACAAAATACAGAACTTTTCAAAACGAAATTTTAACAAATTAGTTAAATTGTTAAGCAGAAAAATTAATTGTCATCTAAAATAATGAATGCTAAACCAAAAAATTGAATTTTTAACCCAAAAATAAATTTCCTATCAGAAAAGGACAATTTTTCAACGAAATAGATAAGTTTTCAACAAAATAGTTAAATTTTGAAACAAAAAATTAAATTTCTATCAAAACAGATACATTTTTGACAAAAAATGAAACACTTAATTTTTTAGTTGAAAAAAATTAATTTTCAATAAAAAAAACTAATTTTCAACTGAAAAAAATAAACGTTAAACCAAATATGGTATTGTTAATTTTTCAGATGAAAATATTAATGCACAACAACAAAGTTTCAACAAAATAGTTAAATTTGGAAGAAAAAAAAAGTGTTTTCAACTAAATTGACGAATCATCAACGAAAAAAATGAATTTTTAACAAAGTAGTTCCACTTTCAACTAAGTAATAATGATTTTTGTCGACAAATTTGTATTTATATCTTATTTTATATATATATATATATATATATATATATATTATTCCGATTAGAATGTAACTTGAAATATGATCAAGGAACCGAGCGCCGACGGGAAATAAACGAACCTAACTTTTACACTTCGAGTGGATTAAATGTAAGATTTAGTGTTGATTAAAGCATCAAGCTCAGTAATATTTTTTTTTTTGTAAAAGTAATCCCAGGATTGACGTTTTTCAAGTTTCGAAATTCGTATGAATCTTATCACTATTCAAATCGCAAAGGCATAAAATGAAAGAAGCACTAAAGGCATTATCGACGGTAAAAATTGCTTTTCCATGAGATATTATTCAACAAAAACAAACTCTAAAGGTAAAAAGACGCTTATTTAAAAATTCAGAGAGCTTAACAAATTTTTTTTAAGTTAAAAAATTTTTAATTTTCAATGTTTTTATAAATACTTCTATAATTGCAAAGAGATTTGAAACTATTTCAATTTATAATTATTAATCTAATGTATGAAGTATAAAATTTAAACAGTAAATGTGGCATATCAATTTGATCTGAAATTGAGGACGTTCGAATTTTAAAGGATATCAATTTAAACTGTCAAAAACTTCAACAATCCAAAATTGAAAAATATAATATTTCTGTAAATCATGTTGAAAAAATTCTAAACTGAATTTTTTTTGAATCACTCGACTTGGATAAATTTGGAATTTTTATCGAAGGCATCTTTTTCAAAATAAAATTTTCAAATGGAACTTTATCCCAATTCTGAATTAAGTTTCAAGTATACGCTTGTGCTTAAAAGAATGATTGTTTTAATTTGCAGGGTTTTATTTATCAACCTTCTTTTCCTTCACAATACCGCAAGTTTAAATTATTTTTACTTTAATCAATATCAGAATAGATTCCCACCTAAAATAATAAAAAATGGATGATTATTGAATTTACAGCTGAATTTTAGCAGCACTTTTTTAGAACCGAAGTGCCAAAATAAAATGAAACTTTTTCTGGTACTCTTATCATTATTTGGACTATCAAAGAAATTAAAGAAAAGTTGGTATGGCAGGGGGAGTTCTTTATTAATGTACTTAATTTTTGGAAATTCAAACAGAATGAATTTAAAAATTTTCAATTCTAATTCGAAATTGGTTTCTTCTGTTTATAAAAGATATTGTTGTTCGTGATTTATCTTCTTTGTATTTATATTTCTTTTTCTTTTTTTTTGCAGTTGCTTCCACCTTAAAACTATCTTTCCAGTAATAAATTTTATTATTTGTTTGAAAATTCAACAATTTTGTTGAAAATTCATCTTTTTCTGTTGAAAATTCAACTGTTTTGTTAAAAATTTGTCGTTTTGATTTAAAAATCCAACTATTTTTGTAGAAAATTTACTTTTTCACTAAAATTCATATCTTGGTGTGGAAAAGTCAAACTAAAACCTTTTTTGGATAAAAGTTCAAGTTTTTTGATAATTTGTCTCTTTTCAATTCAAAAATTCATCTGCTTTAGTAGAAATTTCATCTTTCTTTGACGAAAATGCAACTGTTTCCTTAAAAATTTTAATCTTCTTTGCTTAAGGATTCAACGAGGGATTCAACTATATTGTTTGAAAATTTTGATGGTTGAACCACTTTGTTAAGAAATCATTTTTTGTTGTTAAAGATTCATATTTTTAGTTTAAAATTCATCTCTTTGGTTGAAAGTTGAACTATTTTGTTAAAAATTAATTTTTCGCTAAAAGTAGAGAACATTCGCCTTTTGGCTTGCAGGTCCAGCAATTTAGGTGAACTTTTTTTTCTTTCATGACTGAAAAATCTTTATTTGTTGAAAATTCGTCTTTTTGGTTTTAAAATTAATTTTTTCGATGAAATTTAATTTTTTCGGTTGAAATATCTACTATTACACTTTTGTGTTGGGAATTCGACTTTTTAGGTTGAAAATTCAATTGTTTTGTTGAAAATGTAATTATTTTGTTGAAAATGAAAGCATTTCTTCAAAAAGTCATCTTTTATGGTAGAAAAGTATTTTTTGTTGAAAAGAAATAAATAAATTAGAAAAATTCCTAGTTTGTATCTGAAATATTGTTTTATTCCGTTTATAAAATACCCATTTTTTTAAGCATTGCAAAATTAAATTGCTGGTATTGAAATGTTAATGATCTCTCTTTAAACATTCTGTTTTCATCTTATAAGAAATATTCTTATCAAATTCAAAATTATCTCCAATAAAGTATCCTTCCATAGGAAATTATTTCATAAAAAGACGATACCCACGTTTTTTTTTTGTTATTTCTTCAATAAGTGGACCCGATAAAATTTAATGATATACCAAATAAGATATAAAAGACTGAACTAGATTTTTGTACAAATCTTGATTCCTTATAAGTATATGTATATTTCTGCAGGAGATATGCAATAATTTTGATAATAAGTGCTCCAACGAACTAAATTGAAAGGTACCCGAACGGCGTTTCGAATACTCGAGATTTCTGGTTTAACCAATGGCCTCAGTGCCTTTCTGTTTACGACTAATTAATAGTCGAAGATTCGAGCCTTAATGAGCCAGCCCGTGGAAGACAAGATGGAGGTTTGGCGGAATTCCCTTTATTAACCGACATTTTTACCTCTTCAAATTCACTCGTTTCGTAGATTAAATAAGAAAGGGAGAGAGACATCTCCAAAAGAGGACTGCAAGAAGGTAATCATCCAATCGAGCATGTGGGTGGTCCCGTGCGAGGATCGCTTATAAATGACCGCCGCGTCTTGGGAACGTGATCGCGGTTCTGGCTTGATCTTCCTTCGATCATGTCTCTCGATTGGTGAATTTGGAATTTGCATTGCTGGCGTGTTACGCACCAAGGTTGATAGATGAATAAAAAAAGGGAGGGATGAAAGGAAAAGGAAGGTCAATACACTGAAGAAAATTTAACGACTTTAAATTGAATGAGAATTTTTTTGGTTAAATTCAAAATTCACAGACCAAAATGGTCTTGAACCGGGTGAAATAGGGTGATTTTTCACGATAATAAGGAAATAAATCCGTTAAATTCAAATTTATTCAGAAAAAAAGGATCTCTCTCCTCTCGCTCCACTGGGATTCGAACACCAGATCAACTAATTTCCGGCCAGGTGCTGAAATCAGTTGATCTGGTGTTCGAATCCCAGTGGAGCG